>RJWJ010005385.1:14675-68782 GCA_004363605.1 Indri indri
GGCATGCGCCACCATGCCCGGCTAATTTTTTCTATATATGTATTTTCAGTTGTCCATATCATTTCTTTCTATTTTTTAGTAGAGACGGGGTCTCGCTCTTGCTCAGGCTGGTCTCGAACTCCTGAGCTCAGAACGATCCGCCCGCCTCGGCCTCCCAGAGTGCTAGGATTACAGGCGTGAGCCACCGCGCCCGGCCGAGAATTTGGTTTTTTTCCAGCCGAAATCTGGTGATATACAGATAGTCCCCTAAACCCCATCTTAGGGCAGTTTCTTTAGAAAACTTGCCATTATAATCCTTTCTCTGCCCCTTTGAGATATAAACCTTTCAGCATCCAAAACCATCTCCTCAAAGACCTGAAAGCTGTCTTTTTGAAGTATAAACATTCAAGGAGACAACTCTCTCACTCTTCATCCCAATCCCTATGGGAGGATAGGGTCCTAACTTTAGTAGGCACCTTGCTCCAACTTGTACTACCGCCTCCTGTCTTAAAAAGAGGAGAATTTTTTTTCTCTTCCAGATAAGCACCAATGAGCGAACCAGATAGCCTATTCACATGGACAAAACGTCTGCTTACTACCCTTCAATGTCGTTCCTTTAGCACACCTCAGCCTTTAAAAAGCCTCCTGCCTTTTGTTTCAGTGGAGTTAAGCTCGGGTGACACTGGGTTCTCTCCCCTGTTGCAATAGTTATTGCTGAGTAAAATCTGTCTTTACTGTTTTAACTAGTGTCCAGCTTTGCTTATCTTTGATGTTGTATATAGCATGTTTTTATTTTGCTGAATAGAATGTCATTAAAGGAATATGCTACTCTTTATTATTTATTTATTCTGTTTATAATTAGCTTCTAACTCAAACTCTCTAAGAAGAAATTGTAACTGATCTAAGGCAATTTGATTATACCCAAATATGAATTTCCTTTGGTATTATAGATATTGATAACCTCCAACAGTTAAAGATAGAGAAAGGTGTCTGGGTTTCCTCTCCCAGGAGTCACCACCAAGGGTATGTTACAAGTCACAGAGACCATACTGCTACACACACATTTATGAGAAAGTAGACATAATTTTGTCGTTTCAGGCATTTCAGTAAAAGTTTTGCCTGAAATCTCTATGTAAGGCTGCATGACACTATTCAGAATCCTCCAAAAGTGGCTTCAAATAAGAACCAGACATATCCTAGACCTGGGGGACCACTCTAAAAGGTACAGGACCCTAGTTTCTCCATACCTCCTCTCCTGATTCATTCAAAGGCAGAAATATAGACAATATCCTAGCAAATCCACATCTGTTAAATACCACTGAAATCAGAAAGTAAACTCATTATTACATATCAAAAAATGCTTTCAAACTAAAGGCCACGTTCTGGGCTAAGGGGGTGGAAGGAGGAGGGCCTGTGTGAGACTGTCTCCTTTAAGTCAGAGTTTCTCAAACAATAGCGTTCATCAGAATCACCTGCAGCACTGGTGAAAACAGATTTCTGGGCTCTTCCTCCAGATTTTCTGACTCAGTAAGTCTAGGGTGCGGCCTGAGAGGCTGCAATTCTAATATGCTCCCAGATGATGCTGCTTCCTTTGCTCCTGAGACCATAGCTTTAGAACCACTGCTTTAAATCAAACAACATGAGAGACTGCCTGATTTGTCTGGGCATTCAAATGCTGGGGGGTGGGGCAAGATGGCTGAGTAAAGACATCCATTGCCGGACCATCTCAGAGAGAAGGAAGGGTTTCGGATAGGGGAGACAGGAGACAGGACACGGCACAGGTGAATTTCAGTGAGAGAAGTGCCGGAGCTTGCTGGGGACCTCACAGAGGAAAATTGCAAAGCTGAGAAGGAAGATGATAAAGGAAAAAAAGATATGGGCGAGGACATAACCCAGGGAGACTCAGAGTCCCTCAAAAGGGTAAGGGGGGATTCCTTTCTCTCTCTTACAATCCTTTGGTGATCAGCAGGCTACCAAGTTACTGGGAAGATTTCCCACCCTCATGAACTCAAGCACTACAGCAAACACGGAATTGTGGGGAGAAGTTGCATGATCCCAGGGATCCAGGGATCCCAGGCACCATGGTGTTTCCCAAACATCCCAATAAAATCACTGAGGGCACCTCTTAATAATGGAACTTCCCAGACCCAATTGACACAGATTCTGATCTACTGGTTCTGGGGTGGCACAAAAAGTGATTCTTGGTTTAGCAGCGAAGTTTAGGGAGCACGGAACTTTAGAACAAAACTGCCAATCAGGAACATTAGACCTGTTCCACACTCAGGGAAAATTACCCAGGAGACTACATTAGTCACTCTTATTTTCCCTCAGTTTAGTAACTTTTTTTCTAACGTGAATTTGTCCCTTTTTGCTTCTTCATTTTCTTTTTCTACTGAGTTTATCTTTAAAGCTCAGCTGTGTGAGTTCTTGACATCAAGGAAGAAGCTTTCTTCACAAGACTCATCAGTGTTTACACCTATTATCCTGGCTACTCCCCCACTAAATCATTAGATTTTCAAGGGTGGGGACAACCCCATACCCATCCAAGGCCCCTCCTCAGTTGGTACTTAATAAATATTTACTCAATACTAGTCTGGTTAATAGTATTCTGATGGGGTGAAAGTGTTTGGATTTAATTTAAACCACATCTTGCAATCTTCTTCTGGCCCTGCAGTCAATATTTCACTTTGCAGTAAATGAAGCACCAAGCGCTTTGCGGAGCACCCTATGACACCTATTGATTCTCCCTAACGTCTCCTCTACTCCCTCGATTTGACAGACACGCACAGAGTGTAGCAAGTTGGGCTGATGAATGGAGAGCAGAGTTGCACTTGAAAGAGACTGTACCTTTCAATTTGTTTGGCTGCTAACATCAAGCTGGCTGCTGCACTTATGCCGTAGCATTTTATTACTAAATAAAAGTGCATAGTTTAAATTAAAAGCATTTGTTTTGATGCTTTTTGATATTTAAAAATGTCAATAAGTGTCTCATTTCATTTTTATCACTTGAGCACATTAAAATTTAAAATTATATATCCTAGGTAAATTTGAGGAAAAGATATAGGGTAAAGTATAACTGAAATACATTAAACAATTTTAAAGAAAAATGCTGCTATGGTTTCAATGTGTCACCTAAAAATCATGTGTTGAAAAGTTAATCCCCAAAGCAACAGCATTGAGACGTAGGTCCTAATGGGAGATGTTAAGATCATAATGGTTCCACTCTCATATGTGGATTGATGCAGATTATAAAAGGGCTAAAGGTTTGATCTCTTTTTCTCTCTCTCATTTTCACGCTGTCTTGCCCTTCTGTCTCTGCCATGAAAGGACACAGCAAGAAGGCCCTCACCAGATGCCAGCACCTTGATATTGTACTTCCCATACTCTAGAACAATAAGCCAAATAAATTTCTGTTTATTATAAATTATCTAGTCTTAGGTACTGTATTATAGCAGCACAAAATGGACTAAGATAAATGCAAAAGCAATGTGTCTTAAAGATATCTTTTAAGTAAACCTCTGTGATTTCTTTCTGAGCAGAAATCATGACTAAGCATAGTAGGGGAAGAGGCATTTCAGATTATAAGATAGGAAAGTTTGGCAGATAGGGACACCAGGAAAAGAACAGGCTTTACAGGCAGCCAGACCTAACAGAGAATCCAGGTTCCTACATAGAATGACCATGTCACTTTGGGCAAGTCACCAACTCCTTAAACATTAACAAAATGCCTCAAAAGGATTTTTTAAGCAAATGTTTGTGTGGATAAATGGCACTCCATGTTTCTTCCCTTTTAATTGAAGTGATATCAAATTAATATTCAGAAAAGGAATAATACAAATAATATAGGAGAGATATTATAAGTTGTAAACTTGTCTATTGGCACAGAAAATACAGCTAATGTCATCTGCATTGATTTCTGCTAAGTGAAGAAAATGAATCTCTATTCCAGTTGAAACTGGTTTGACCATTAAAGTTATACATTGAAACAAAAAAAAAGAACAAATAAGGAAAAGAAAATGAAACAAAACATAACAAAACACCTGTTTATTACACAAGAGATTTCCAAGTAGGTTATTTGTCATTGCATTTGGAGTTTGAGTTTAATTTGAGTTTATCTCATGATTATGCCTTTTGGAAAGTAGGTTGACATTTCAATAAATTTTGAGCATCCATAAAGCAGGATTTCTTCCACAGACTTCAAGGAGTCCATTAATTGCTACTCTAAAGGACTCTCTACCCTTGGGTGGAGACTTCCCTGTCTTTTTCACACAGAAAAAAATACATCAATTTGCCCAGATGCATGACATATTCAGAACTAGGGTTGGCAACAAATCGTTGGTAAATCCCAGCCACATGCCCAAGTATAATTTAATAGCTTAGTTTATGTTGGTAGGTGGAAGCAATGAACAAAAGAGTTGCTCAGAACCACACAGGAAATCTGTTTCAGTTCAATAATCTATTCCTGAATATGTTATCATTTGATAACTTACATCATTCCCAATTTTCTCAATTTCTGTCTTATTAGACGTATTGGTAATATAAAGCATGGAAAAGAGTTAATACTTATTTGCACAGATGAATAATTTCAAATGAGTAGGGACACAGACTTCAAAGAATTCACATAAATTCAGATAGTTCATAACTTGAAGCTGAATGAATGCTTAGCACTAGTCTCTCTTCAGCAATTCTAATATATATTCCATCTTCATGCGTAAAACAGATTATAAGCAAGATTAATTGATTTATGAAGAACACTCATCTTTTGCAAATAGGCCACCGTCATTCTGAAGACTGCATGCACAAATATGAAGTCAAAGTATGTATCAATAAAAGGAAAAAAGTCTTGAAATGCCCTGCTTGCTATTTAAACTAAAATCTTCTAGAAATTGATCAAATCAGAAATTACCTAGCTTGCAACTAAAATGTCAGAGTAATTTAAATGAAAAACTGACACCAATTGGTGTAGAAGTATCTCTTTTTCAGAGTTTCATTTTTGACTTGGTAATGACTCAATATCCCTGTATATCCTTTATGTTAAGAAGAAAATTTTAAGCTTTCCCTTGCTGAGGATGGTGACAAAAGAAAGAAGGCAAAGAACTTTCAGCTAATTCCTTGTTTGATGTTATAGTCTGTTAAAATACTTTCTTGTTTGTTAATACATTATAATGATAAAAACTGAGGTTTTAAGAGTTAAAAATACCATCAGGGATTAAGTGGCCTTTTTTGCATGTGAATTCTCTATAATTAAGCAGGAAAGTGACAGAGTCTTAAACATGCTAACAGCTCCTTAGGCAAAGGGCAAATAATAAAAGTTAAGAATTTTAACCCTTGAACTAGAAATCAGAAAATAGGTTGTATACTGCTTTATAAACTACTATCATAAGGATAGTTAGACATATTTCAAACTCTGAATTTCCTTCCAATTCAGAATTTGTGAAACATCTTACCAAGGCAGATCTGGCTGTTTTTGATGGGGGTGGAGGCTGACTTTCCAGCAATTTGGGGAAGGCTCTGTGTTGATTATGTTGCACCTCTACCACTTCTTTGCACAGGTAATTAAGGAGTAAAAAGCTCTAAATGGGAAAACCCAAGGTTCAATCCAGTGACAGTGGCTGATGTGATGGTTATTTGACATCACAGCCTCAGACCCTATGTCCCCAGACCTCTCATGCAGGGAACTGGGATTACGTCCCTCCTTGCTACAGAAAGTTGCCTGATGTGTTAGCCCATGTAACACACCCTATCTTCATCTTTATTTTTGTTTTGTTTTGTTTTGGGGTGTATCCATCACCTCAGACATTTATCATTTCTTTGTGATAGGAATATTCCAATTCCACTCTTTTAGTTATTTTAAAGTATAGCCTAACTTATTGTTGATTATAGCCACTTTGTTGTGCTATCAAATGAATTTGGTCATTCTATCTAACTATATTTTTTCAGCCGTTAACCATCCCCACTTTATTCCCTCTCCCCACTACCCTTCCAGGTAACCATCATTCTACTCTCTATCTCCATGAGATCAGTTGTTTTTAATATTTAGCTCCCATATATGAGTGAGAGCATGCAAGACTTGTCTTTCTGTGCTTGGCTTATTTCACTTAACATAATGTTCCCCGGTTCCACCCATGTTGTTACTAATGGCAGTATTTCATTTTTTTGTGGCTATATAATATCCTGTTGTGTATGTGTACCACAATTTCTTCATCCATTCATCTGTCGATGGTCATTTAGGTTAATTCCAAATCTTGGCTATTGTGAAGTGAACAGTGCTGCAACAAATATGGGAGTGCAGATATCTTTTCAATATACTGACTTCCCCTCCTTTGGATATATATACCCAGCAGTGAGATTGCTGGGTCATATGGTAGCTCTGTTTTTAGCTTTGAGGAATCTCCCTACTGTTCTCCATGTTGGATGTGCTAATTTACATTCCCACCAACAGTGTACAAGGGGTCCCCTTTCTCCACATTCTGGAGACTAGTTCATTTAGTTTCTTCAAGACAGCTATTTTGAATTCTTTGTCTGAAAGGTCACATATCTCCATCTCTCTAGGATTGGTCACTGGTTCCTTATTTAGTTTGTTTGGTGAGGTCATGTTTTCCTGAGTGTTCTTGATGCTTGTGGATGTTTGCTGATATCTGGGCATTGAAGAGTTAGGCATTTATTTTCATCTTTGTAGTCTGGGCTTGTTTGAACCTGTCCTTCTTGAGAAGGCTTTCCAGGTATTCAAAGGGAACTGAATACTGTGATCTAAGTGTTTGGTCACTGCAGCTGTATTGGCACTGTTGGTGCCCCAAGCCCAGGAATGACTCTTCCATACTCCTGGTGGTACCAGCTTGGTGGACTTGAGTAAGATATGGGAGAATTCCCAGGATTGCCAGGCAAAGATTTTGACTCTCTTTCCTCACTCTTTTTGCTGGGCTAGTGGAGTTGTGGGAAGAGTGGCATGGGTACTCCCTAGTGGCCAAGAGTATCAGGTCAACCTGAATTCAGCCCAGTCTCTCCCAAAGCCGGTGGTGACTGTTGTCTGGCTACCTCTGATGTTTATTCAAAGCCCAAGAGTGCTCTAGTCACCAGGTGGTAAATCCTGCCAGGACTGGGTCCTTCCCTTCAGGGCAGCATGTTTCCTTCTGGCCCAGGTTGGGTCCAGATATATTTTCCAGGAACTAAGAGCTGGAATCAGGGGCTTCAGGAGTCTCCTTGGTGCTTTATTTTACTGTGGTTGAGCTGGTACCCCAGTTTAAAAATAAAGTCCTGTGTAATTTACCTTTTCCTTTCCCCAAGTGGAAGAAGACTCCCTGTTGGGGGGAGAGGTGACACAGCTACTGGCTTGGCTGCCACCACTGGTGTCTAACTGGGTCATGTGCACTCCAAGTCCACTGTCTCTGAGCCCGCAGAACTGCAGGAATTGCCCAAGGACTGCTTTGTGGCCTGACTGCCTTACGTATTTAGTTAGTCCAGGACCAAGGCTACTTTTTGTCAGCAGGTTGTGGGGCTAGTTGGAACTTGGTTTTCAGGATGAAGGATTTCTCTCTGGCCATGCTCCCTCTGTGGGCACCAGCAGAACTCTGCCCTGTGCTGTGTTCCCCTGTGCCAGGGCAGCCCTGAGGTTCCATGTAAAGTCTCACAATCACTTCATTCTCCCTCCCCAGGGGAACACAGATTCTCTCTCCACTGGGTGTGCTGACAAGGCACTGCCAGGGATCGGGGAGGGGAGGTGTAGGCAATGCAGGGTTGTCTTTTCTGCCCTCTTCAGGGCCTCTTTCCTTGATATAACATTAAAACCATGTCATATGATCGATCACCTGATTTTTGGTTCTTCTGAAGGTGTTTGCTTGTGTGGATAGTTGAATTTGGTGTTTGTGCAGAGGGAGGATTGCCGGAGGTTTCTATTCAGCCATCATACTTTGGCCCCCACCCTTCCCCTAGCTTCATCTTGGAAGGCAGAAACATTCCTGGAAGTCAGTCTATAAAAGCGCTGTACTATAAAATTATTATATTATAAAATTTTATTCTTTTCTTCCTGTTCTTCTTCTTATCAGTGTAGGATGAGGAATTTGTAGAAATTAGGGGCACAGTCATTTGATGTTTTGTGAGGGATTTTGTGAGGGCTTGTGAGGTAACATGTAGAATTTAAAGTTCCCAGTTTTTAGATGCCTGCCCCTGAGAGCAAGTGCCAGGTGTCAAATCCCATCCTGTGCCCCAGCAAAATTTATTATGTGTAATTAGGGGAAAGTTTGTTTGGAGCAATCTGTGCACATTCCTGAGTGACTGATGGATGGCACAGCCACCTGTTTGGAAACAATTTCCCATGGATACCTAACATCTCTGCATGGCTTTGTTAACAGAATTATTCAAATTCTGTAAAATAATTTAAAAAGGTTTGTTCTAAGCCAGCACAAGGGATCATGTTCCAGGGCTACACAATCTCAAGAGTTCCTGAGGAAGTGCATCTGAAGCAGTCTGGTTACAGTTCTGTTTTATACATTTCAGGGAGACAGGAATTGAAGGTAAAATCATAAATCAATACATAGTAGGTATACATTAGTTTGGCCCCAAAAGATGGGACACCTTAAAGAGGGGGCTTACAGGTTATAGATGGGCTAAGAGATGCTTTGATTTGTAATTGGTTAAAGAAATAAAGCTTTGTCTAAAATCTAGAATCAGTAGAAAGGAATGTTTTAATTTAAGATAAGGAAGCCTGCTAACCATAGATAAGCCACAATACACCCACTCAAAGTGAACCGTTAAGTAAATTGATGGGCTGCAGGTGTGACTTAAACTTTGCCTTGCATGGCCTTAGGTCCTGTTTGTAATTTAGTATCTGTTGCCACAAAGAGTCTTTTTTGTCAGTCTTCTCATCTCTATTTTAACATTAAGCTGGTTTGTCTAAACTCCAAAAGGGAGAGGATATAATGAAGCATTATATGACCTCAATTTCCATCATGACTGGGAACTCAGTTTTATGGGTTTTCTGGGGTCCTCTTGGCCAAGAGGGAGTTCATTCAGTCAGCATGGGTCTTAGGATTTTATTTTTAGTTTACAGCTCTTGAGTAGAGGCACTGAGAGCTTTTGTTCTGGACTTTCTTTTCAACAGTGTGTGTGTGAGTAAACAGCCTTGGATGATAGAGATAGTGTCCAGTCCTTGGTTAGAAGATGGATTTGTTAGCTCTGGAGGATTGTAAAGATAATGTCTCCCTTGGAACAGAGATCGGCAGGTTTGTCAGTAATCCCCTGTGAAGGATTCAGGTTTCTTAAATTCAGGGTTCCTCAGCTGTGACACAGACCCACTGTGTATGCAGTAGCATCCACTGGGACTACTCCACATCAGTTCTGTGGGACTTGAAAGACAAGAGGAACAGATATAAGTGTGAAGCTCGTGCCACCTGCTGTTCTGTGAGTAATAAAGAATTTTTTCTCTGACCCAGAAATATTGTGTCTTCTGCCAGCATACATGAAAATGTGCAAGCTAACTTGTTAGTTTGCATGTAGGGTAAAATCTCAGACCTTGTTACTGACAAATATCTCCCCTATAATTGTTCTTGAAACTATGGTGCAAATGGTCTTTTAAAAACTATTTAAAGGATATGCAACACTGATGAATGAACTTGAGTGAACATACCTCAACCCTCCAGATTGAGATGGGCCCAGTGATTTGGGGATCTGGCTGCTTTGTCTGTATGTAGGTTACCTGGATGTGTTATTCTTCCTGCTAGCATCTTTCCCACATTGTCCATGATGTAATCATGAGATTTCATTGGAATTTGTGATGAAAATAAGGTACACCACGTCTGGAAAATCTCCCTGATTTGTCAGTCCTTAATACTAGCCATAAAGATTTTGGAATGAGTGTATCATATAATCTAATGCCAGTTCCTATTAGCACTGTCTGTTTTTATAGCTATGAGTGTATATGAGCTTGATGTGCTCATGGTCATATTCTTACATAGGAATAATTATAATTGTATCATTTAAAGTAAATAGTTTCCCTTCCTTCCTGTTTTTGTGTTGATAGTTCCTTTGTTCCTGATGTGTGTGTATGTGTATGTGTGTGTGTGTGTGTGTGTGTGTGTGTAAAGGGACTTGAAACATCTAGATGGGTAACTTATATACCCATTAAAGAGACATTAAAGTGTGAGACAAGGGGTGGGTTCATCTTCTAACTCTGACATAGGCTGTTTGGATGACCTTGGCCAAGTCATTTCATCTCTCAGGGTCTCTACTCATCTGAATGGATTGGATTAAATTTTTTGAGAGCAACACTATATTCTTATGGAACTATACCCTTATTTGTTGCTAAATATGATCACTCATATATTTAGAATTCTTAAGAGATAGGATTCTAGATTAATTTCTGATATTTATAATTTCCCCATAGGCAATAAATATGTAATGATGATGATGATAACACAAAGCAAAAGCTTTTGAAAAATGCCTGTAAACTCAAATATAAGATTTCCTGAACTTCCTCATGGATATTGGATTCTGATCTTTAAGTACTTTCTTGAAATGTTCTATTACCTCTAGTAGGCAATGTGAGGTATTTCTCTGGTGATGAGGTATTTCCTTAAAGAGTGAAACATTGTGATCTTCTCTTCCACTGATTTAAAAAGATGATAACATAAAAGTTGCATCAGAAGCTAAATATTTTTATAGGTGGGTTTTATTTAGTTTCTTCTTCGATAAATGAAAAATTATTCCAGGCCTAGCGAGTGAAGGCACATCTGTGGAGTTTTTGCTTTAATGTCTTTCTCTGGCACCAACCTTCTGTGATGCACCAAACTCCATCACCTGCTTCCATTTGGTCTGTAATGTGACCTCAGCACTGTGTCCCCTAACAGAGCCTCTTACATTGGATGCAACTGTTCCTTTCCCTGCTGCTCAAAATGTATTATTTTTCCCAACATTTCTTAATATCCTGGTTTATTGATGACCAAAGTGAATGTCTGTGAGGCCATGCTGATGGTCCCACATCATTTTTTTTTCTGTTACTCATATATAGTAGCTATATGTGATGTTTCCATGGTCAGCATTCATTTCCACTTCCTCTGGTTGGAGTTTTTCCATTTTCTGTTAAGGGACTATCTCATACCCTATTATACATAATCATTCTATTTTGCTTTCTCTGGCCTTCCTTCTTTCCCCTCCCTTCCTTCCTCCTTCCTTTCCTCGGTCCTTGCATTCCTTTATTCATTCTTTTCTTCCTTCTTTTTCCCTTCCTTCCTTTCTCCCTTGCTTTCTTTCTATTAAAAAGTACTGAAAATCTAAAAATCATAATCAAAACAGTAACAATAATAAACAGTAAAATGTTACAATAATAAACAGCTATAAAAATAAACAGCTATAAAAAGATGAGTTAATATGTCAGCACAATATTTGATAGGATATAATGTGTTACAATTTTAATTATAATAATTTGAATTAATGTGTGTCGTTTTTATTGCCATTTTAAAAAATGTAATATTATGTTAAAATTTAAAATTCAATCAGATATTTATAGAATCCCTAACACAAGGCACAGAATCTGGACAGCAAAGAGCTGATATTACTCCTTCTATGTCTTTCTAATTTATTTCAGGACAAAAATGGTTCCTTCCTAAAACAATGCCTAGCAGGCAAGAGAGGGGCATACTGATGTGGAAAATTGGAAATTTAGTTTTTCCAGAGAAGATGAGAAATTGATTTGGGTGACATTTATATATTAGAGTTTATTGCTTAATTTTTTCACAGGGCAGGTAAGTTTTGCTTAATAGTATGGATCCTCACGACACATAATTTTCTAGATAAAATCAAGCTATAAATGTATTAAAGGGTCAATGCAATATAAAAATGGCAAGTCCATGGGAAAAATAATGATGTGTAAATAGGGAAAAGTATATAAGCTTTATAAAACATATATGAAGGTAAAGACTAGCATCTGTGTGACAACTTCAGAGCAAAACCAATAAATGATTAATTGCTTTTTTCTTCTTTCATAAATGATGGTCCAATAAGAAAATTTTAGCTCAAAGTGAGTTAGGAAATGTGAATTACAGTCTACTTTAATTAATGACTTATATTTTACCTTGTAAGGACTATTCACTTCACTTCAATTTCCACATTTACAAAAGACAGCAAGAAATAATGGAATGAAAACAATATTTACAAGGAACCTAGAAAAGGCTGAGTTTTAGATATGTTCCCTCATTTAATTCTCTCAAAAATCCTAGCAGGAATATGTTGTATTTCCATTTCACAGACAAGAAAATTGAGGTTGAACTATGTTAATTTGTCCTTATCAATTTAGCTGTTAAGAAATTCAGCTAGAGTCTAAACAGGAGTTTCTGACTTTATAATAGATGCTTACTATTCTACCACTGCTCATGGGTACATACACCTCCTTAGAAAACTTGAAAGACACATGAACTATGTATTAACATATATATTATTATCATTGTTTAAATATATTACAAAATAGGAAGGATTCTGTCTCAAATATTGTATTGTTTTTTAATTTAAAAAAAAATTACCACAATAAACAGCTGGAATTGTGTAACTATGAGAATTTGGGAAGATACAATTATTGTATTAAGTGGAAAAGACAAATTGGCAGCCAGGGAAGTCTAACCCGCATAAGTTTATGGAGATGATTATTATAACACAGCATCTCTAAAAGTCAAATAGATGGGAAGCTGATGAAGATTCTGTTAAATTGGTACAATAAAAAGAAATCAAGGATGGATTATGAAGATACTGAGGGAAGTTATCCAATATAAGATACTATCCCTTATTCAGTTTCCAGACAGCCAGGTTTTAGAACTATAACTCTTGAATTGAAGGAGAGACCTGGTCCCCAGGAAAAAGGAATCCTCCAAATGATGACAAGTGTATACAATAATTATTCCTCCAATGCTTTCCCAATTAGACCTATAGCCATTTTACTTAAGTAACTTTTCCCTGGGCTAAATAAATATACAAACACTAGAAGGCTTATTGGACATAGTATCCAAGTTGATATTGGCTCCAAACAATTCAAACCATCAACATGAACCTCTGTTAAATATTAGACATATAATGCCTGCAGGAACAATTCTGCCAGTGGCCTTGGACTGTCCCACTTCACCCCTCTTTCTTACTTATAGTTCTCCAGAATAACTGTCATATGTGCTTGAAATGCAATGTCCCAGATAAGGAGGAAATAGCAAGAACAGCCCAGACTCTGTTCCTGTTCCTCCTAGGGCAAGATTTCCCACAGTGCTTTAACCCAACAAGTTATGTTACCCCCGGGTATAAAACTCAGGTTACACTGCTCTCCAGGGTCTCTCAGCTGTGGTGCACATGGAGCACATGGAGATGAGATTCCACCCATTTTGTGCAGCTTTCTCTCAAGGTCTCTCACCTTGAGGCACCAGCTTGCCATGAATTCTAGGCTTCTGTTCTCCCTTGCTGCTTATTGGTAATAAACCTGCTTCATGTAACTTGTCATGTGCTAGTGTTCTGTCTCACCAGACTTGTGCAACTGATAGAAATTGGCACAACTCAAGGTGCAGCAGGCAAGGTATTTAGAGTCCTCCCTGGGATTGATACTAGTGCACAATGAACCTGCTTAGCAATGACCAGGTAATATATGGAGTCCTGGCCCAGGTCTGTCTCACAGTTAATCCATTGAGTACATAATGTGAAATATGCAATTAGAATCACTAATATTGGTAGTTGGCAGAAATCCACATTGGTTCCTTGGCCTATAGGGTTAAGAGCTATCAGTGGGGAAGGCCAAGTGGAAACTTTTGAAATTACCTCAATGCTTAACCAAAATAGTAACTAAAAAGTCTTATATTCCAAGGGTAATAGTATTTAAAGAATGCAGGATTGGTGGTCCCTATCATATATTTATTTAGCTCACTCATCTGATTCTTGCAAAATACAAACATGTTCTGGACTAGTGTACTACTGCACACTCAAACATTGTATAGCCCTGATGGCAGCTACTATGCCAAATATGTCTCTGCTAGAACAGATTAACACAGCCACAAGTACATGGTAAGCAATAATTAATCTGGCAAATGCATTCCTTTCTGTTTCTATTGGAAGAGAGGATCATGAACAGTTTGCATGTACCAGGGATAGATAACAATATATGCTTACAGTCTTTTTCTAAGTCTGTATTAACACCCTTGCCCTCTGATGTAATATATTCTGAAGACACCTGAACTGTCTGGACATCTTGCAGAACATTACAATTTTCAAACGTGTTGATTATCTCTCTCTAACAAGACCAGTGAGAAGTGGCAAGTACTTTGAAAGTCCTGGGAAGGTGCTTGCACTCTGAAAAGAGGGGTCCACCACATTTGTAAACATTTTAGGGGCACAGTGGTCTGGGATATGCCAGCTCATCTCCTCCAAAGTGCAGGGCATATTATTGTATCTCACATATTCCTCCACAAACAAGAAAGCATGATCCGTGGGAAGCTCTTTTAGATCCCGGACAAAGTATAACTCATATCTGGCAATACTGTTCCAGCCCATATATTGAGTGATGTAAAATGATCCCCACGTTGAGTGAAGCCCAGAGCAGGAAAGGGCTCTGCATCAGGAACACATTGCAATGTAAGTCATTCTACTGCTTGGCCTATATGATCTCACAGACCTTATGTTATCATAGATACAAGAAGTGACAAAAGACACCATGCAGAGTTTATAGCAAGCCTCACAATACAAATTCATAGGGTTCTGGTGGAAGACCTGTGCAGTGGAGAACTGTGCACCTTTCAAAAAACAGCTTCTGACTTGCTTTATAACATTGATATTTTTGGAAAATATAGCCCAATTATTTTGTAGAATACCTCTCACTCTAAGGTTTTTGTTGTTTCCTCATCATTAGATCATGTTTCTTTTAAAGAAGAATACAGTAGTGATGTGTATACTTTTCATTGCATTAATTACATCAGGAAACACATGATGTCTGTTGGTCACATTACTAGTGATGTTATGTTTGATTTCTTGGTTAAGGTATTATCTGTCAGAATTCTCCATTATAAAATTAATACTTTTATTTTTTTCTTGGAGGAGATTATATGAAACTTTGTAAATATATTATTGCTTTGTAGACTTTTACCCACCAATTTTAGTATCCTTTGATGATTGTTACCTGAATTAATTTTTATCCTGTTTACCAAATAATGATTTTTTCTTGAGGAAATAGGTTTCTGCATGTTTTCTTTCCTTTCTACATTTAATAGTTGGTGTTCTACTACAAAACATAACTTTCCATTGTCTCACATTCCTCCAACACATCTTTACCTATTTCTAGATTTATCTATTTATCTAAATACCTTTCTACCTATATTTACTCTTGCTTTCTTGCCCTCTCTTATTCTTAAGAGTATCCCCTCAGCTGTTGAAAACATTAGTTATTTTTTCCCTTCCGTAATTCCAACTGTTTTTTCTTTCTAGTATCTAAAGCAAATAACAATATACCCTCTTCTTTTCCAATTAAGTAGAAAAGAAAAACATATAAGTTTTCATGGCCTTATTGATAGATGTTTATTTTATCACTTTTTGCTAGAGGGTATTTTAGTTGTTTCTGAAATTCCAATTTATTCTCCACCCTCCTTTTATCCACCGAATACTGTTAGCTGTAGAATTCAAATAGATTAAATACTGACATAAAATCTAGTTCCGTGTTCTATAGCCTTCTGTTTCCTTCTGCTGAATCTTTGCTTGTTTGCTTTCTTTAGATATATATACACTCCTCATTGTTGTTTTAGATTTCCATTGAGCCTCAGCCAACCACATCTATAAACACATTTGTCATTTTTAATTTTTTGTCAGAGGAGAAACATTTTTGGTCAGAATATAATTTTAGAAGTCATATTCACCTATTCATTGAGCATTTATTTTCATCTATATTCTCCCTCTTACTTATAATTAAAATTGAAAATTATGCAGTAAAATTCTGAGGCAGGATGAAATATATATAAATCTAGCAAAACAAACCAAAGAAGGCTCTATTATAATTCTGGAGCCAAAGCATTCAATCAGATCCCTATGAAGATATTTAACACATGACTCACCTTGGTATTTCTCCTAACTTTTTCCACATCTATGCCAGTAGTCACTTTATTATATTTCCTGAGGATACTGTTGATTTCTGTCCAGGAAGCAGATTGATACACAAATCTTGAAAAGTTCCCCTTCACTAGCCTGCTTCAGGAGTAGTAGAGTAGAGATGGCTATCATGAGCATCTTCACAAGGTGTTCTGAGGTGTCTAGGATCTAGTAAAGCAGGAAGCTATTTCCACCCTAGGCCACAAGAGATAAAAGGGAATGAAATATTGTTAGTGGAACTTGGTTGGGATCTGGAACCACGATAAAGGGGAAGACTGAGAAGAGGATAGTCACTACAGGAGACAGCCACTTCCAGAACTTCACTGAATCTGGGAGGGAGCAGGAAGTATAGATACCTTGACTTCTCTCTTTTTCTGTCTCCTTATGGTGACTCCCATTGACTGAACCCAACAGAAAGCTAGAGATCCACATATCTTAGGGTGTACAATTCATAATGTTCAGCTTCCTGGGACAAAGAACAGAGAAGAAAAGGGCAGAGGATTGATCTGGGAAGAGAGGAAACAGAATAACCACCATACCCCAAGACTTCAAAAGGAAATAAGGCATAGGCATACTCAAGAATAATTCCAACTTTATTGGTCAAAACCTCAGAATTTCCATCTTAGAAGCCATCAATTAACTTGTATTATCTTTCCTAAGTCCTGGGTATCAAGGTTTAGTTTGCATGGGGAAAGTCCATTGTTTAAATAAAATTACCTAGAATGGAGACTATTATCTGTACATATGCCAAAATGTTATCTTTACATGGAGAAAAGCACGAAGCAAACATAAAATCCATTGAAATTCCACCTAAGTAAAGGAAGTTGGATATTTGTTGGATATTTGTAGAGAGATTTAGGGAACATATTTACTACTGAGAGTTTTCAGATATATCTGAACCTTTCAAATTAGGGACCTGGGAATTACATTGCATAGAGAGTAAACATCAACATGTGCAGTTTCTGTGAGTGGTGGAAATGAGAGAATTGTGCAGTTTTCCAACTCTGGGACAGTTGGTCTTCCTATCCCTACGTGTTTTTTCCAAAAATGTTTTGTGGATGAGTTGGAATATAAGAAGCTTCTTAATAAAGTGGTTACTCATTCAGGTATTCTGGACACACTCTCCTTGAAAAGTCAAAGCAAATGAGCAAATTGAAAGACCTGATAAACCAACCAAAAAAGAGATATCTTTATCTTTATTTCACCTAGAATTTTCTAAACTTATGCTCTATAAAATGCACTCATTTGCATATACATACGCGCACGTGTGTGTGTGTGTGTGTGTGCGTGCATGTGTGTCCCACAATCTCTTACCTGAAGGCCTTTTTGTCAGATATGATTTGGAAATCAAAATGTTTCAGATTTCAGAAAGATAATGAAATAGATAGAACTTAATTTATGTAGTTATAACAGCAGGGAATCAAACACATTAACACTTCTGTAGTTTTGTATAAAAAGTTTCACTTTGTACTAAATAAAGGCTATAAATAGCCTCACACTCTTTTAAGTTTAGATGCCAAGTAATTGTGTTCCAAACTTTCTAAGAAAATAATTTCAGTTTCTGAAGTTTTAGGGTTTCAAAGTTGTGGCCTGTATTAATATTCAGTGGAAGTGATGCTTCCTAGAACAAAGTTTGTGCAGTGCTGATGCACGGCCTTGAGGCAAGGGTCAAGAACTAATAGTAACTTCGGGGTTAACAACAATAACAACAATATATATAAAGCATTTGCTAAGAACAGTTTAATTTTAGCAGATGATAGTTAACCCATTTAACTTATGAATCCATGTCATAAGAAAATAATAAATACATATTGATGTACATAAAATGAAATAAAACAATGAGGATTAAGCATATTGAAAATATTAGCCAGAAAGTTATATCACTGAATACATAAACATGAGCTAGTAGAATGTCACCCCTTCATTTTCTCCTGTCTCATCATGTTTGTTTGCTACTGAGGTCACACAACCTTCAGATATTTTCCACCCATAATCTTTCTGCTTGAAAGCAATAAGATTGAAAAAGAAATAAAACACATCAAAATCAGGAAGAAATGGGTTAAATTGTCCTTTGCAGATGACATGATCTTATACAGTAATGTTCCTTATAATGGATTTTCAGTCAATAATGGATCACATACATGACAGTGGTCCCATAAGGTTACAATGGAGCTGAAAAATTCCTATTGCCTGGAGACACCATAGCCTTCATAATGCAACACATTACTCATGTGTTTGTTGTGATGCTAGTGTAAACAGTCCTGCTGCACTGCCAGTTGTATAAAAGTCTAGCACATATAATTTTGTACAGTAGATAATATTTGATAATCATAGTAAATGACTATGTTACCGGTTTATGCATTTACTATACTTTTTAATTATTATTTTAGAGTGTACTCTTTTTGCTTAATAAAGGAAAAAGTTAAGTGTAAAACAGCCTCAGGCAGCTTCCTCAGGAGGTATTCAATAAGAGCTCAGTGTTACCACAGGAGATGACATCTCAATGCATGTTATTGCCCTGATCACCTTCCAGTGAGATAAGATGTGGAGGTGGAAGACAATGATATTGATGATCCTGACCCTGTGTAGACATAGGCTAATATGTGTGTTTGTGTCTTAGTTTTTAACAAAAACCTTTGAAAAGTAAAAAAAAAAAATAAATAAATTTAAAAACAGAAAAAAAGGTTATAGTGCTTGCTTTCGTAGCACATATACTAAAAGTGGAATGATACGGAGAAGATTAGCATTGCCCCCACACAAGGATGACAAGCAAATTTATGAAGTGTTACTTATTTTTATCTAAGGGAAAATAATACATAGCAACATAATAGCTAGGGACTTCAGCACTCCACTGGCAGAACTAGACAGGTCATCAAGGCAGAAAATCAACCAAGAAACACTGTACCTAAATGAAACTCTAGAACAAATGGATATAACAGACATTTACAGAACATTCTGCCCCTGAACTGCAGAATATACATTCTTCTTATAAGCACATGGGACATTTTCCAAGATAGATCATATGTTAAGCCACAAAATAAGTCTCAGCAAATTCAGAATAATCAAAATCATACCATGTATCTCCTCAGACCACAGTGGGATAAAATTAAAAATCATTTCCAAGAGAAACTATCAACACTACAAAAATACATAGAAATTAAATAATCTGCTGTGAAACGATCCTTGGGTCAATGACAAAAACAAAGTGGAAATAGAAAAATATTTTGAATTTCACAACAAAGATGACACAAGTATCCAAAATCTTTGAGATACAACAAATGCAGTGCTAAGAGGAAAGTTCATAGCAATAAATGCCTACATCAAAAAGACAGATCACAGATTAACAACCCAATGTCACACAACAAGGAACTAGAAACAGAACAAACCAAACTCAAAGCCAGCAGAAGAAAAGAAATAACAGAGATCAGAGAAGAACTAAATGAAATGGAAACCAAAAATCAATACAAAGGATCAACAAAACAAAAAGTTGGTTCTTTGAAAAGATAAAAATCTTTTCAAAATCAATAGACCACTGGCCATATTAACCAGAAATACAAGAGAAAGGATGTAAATAAGCTCAATCAGGAATGAAAAAGGAGACATTACAACTGATATCACAGAAATACAAAATATTATCTGAGGCTACTAGGAAAACCTCTATGCAAACAAACTAGGAAATCTAGAGGAAATGGGCACATTTTTGGAAACACCCAAACCTCCCAAACTTGAATCAGGAAGAAATAGAAATTTTAAACATATCAATAACAAGTAGTGAGATTGAAACTAATAAAAAATCTCCAAACAAAAAGAAAAAACCCAGGACAAGATGGATTCACAGCTGAATTCTACCAGACCTACAAAGAACTGACACCTATACTACTGAAACTCTTCCATAACATCGAGAAAGAGAGAATCATCCCTAACTCATTGTACAAAGTCAGTATGGCACTGATTCCAAAGCCAGGAAAGGGCACAGTGAAAAAAGAAAAATAACAGACCAATAACCCCCATGGACATAGATGCCAAAATCCTCAAAAAATACTAACAAACAAAATTCAACAACTCATCAAAAAGAGAATTCACCATTATCAAGTGCGTTTCATCCTGGGGATACAATCATGGTTCAGTATATGCAAATCAATAAATGTGATTCATCACATAAACAGAATTAAAAACAAAAACCATATGATCATCTCCATAGATGCAGAAAAAGCATTTGATAAAATACAGCACAACTTCATGATAAAAACACTCAGCAAACTAGGCATAGAAGGAGCATACCTCAAAATATTAAACACCACATGTGACAAACCCACAGCCAACATTATACCGAATGGGGAAAAGTTGAAAGCATTGCCCCTAAGAACTGAAACAAAACAAGGATGCCCACTGTCACCTCTTCTATTCAACATAGTCCCGGAAGTCCTATGCAGAGCAATCAATCAAGAGAAATAAAGGGCATCCAAATTGAAAAAGAGTAGGTCGAACTATCCCTATTTGCTGATGATATGATCTTATAGCTAGAAAATCCTAAAGACTCTTCCAAAGGACTTCTAGAATTGATAAAATAATTCAGTAAAATCTCAGGTTACAATATTAATATATGCAAATCAGTAGCATTCCTATACGCTAATAATAGTGAAGCTGAGAGTGAAATTAAGAACTAAATACCATTTACAATAGATGCAAATCCAATAAAATACCTAGAAATATACTAAACCAAGGAGGTGAGAGATCTCTGCAAGGAGAAATACAAAACACTGAAAGAATCATTGATGACACAGCAAAATGGAAAAACATCCCATGCTCATGCATTGGAAGAGCCAATATTATTATAATGTCCATACTGCCCAAAGTGATTTGCAGATTTAATGTAATTCTCATCAAAATACCAATGTTAGTTTCACAGAATTAAGAAAAACAACCCCAAATTTCATATGGAATCAAAAAAGAGCCCAAATAGCCAAAGCAATCCTAAGGAAAAAGAACAAATCTGGATTCATTCACATTGCCTAACTTCAAATTATACTACAAGGATATATAGTAACCAAAACAGCATGGTACTGGTATAAAAACAGATGCATAGACTAATGGAACAGAATAGAGAACCCAGAAATAAAACCACATAGCTACAACCAACCGATTTTTGACAAAACAGACAAAAATATACACTGGGGAAAGGACCTCCCTATGGAATAAATGGTCCTGGGAAAACTGTATAGCCACATGCAGAAGAATGAAACTGGACCCCAGTCTGTCATCGTATACAAAAATTGACTCAATATGGATTAAAAACTTAAATGTAAGACTTAGAACCATAAAAATTCTAGAAGAAAATGTAGGAAAAACTCTTCTGGATATTAGGCTAGGCAAAGAATTTATGACTAAGACCCCCAAAACAAATACAGCAACAAAAATAAATAAATAAATGGGACTTAATTAACCTCACAAGTTTCTGCATAGCAAAGGAATTAATCAACAGAGCATATCTTAGATAGCCTAGAGAATGGGAGAAAATATTCACAAACTATACATCCAACAAAAGACTAATATTGAGAATCTACAAAAACCTCAAACAAACCAGCAAGAAGAATAACCTCTTTAAAAAGAAGATAAAAGACATGAACAGAATTTTTTCAAAAGAAGACATATTAATGGCCAACAAACATAAGAAAAAATGCTCAACATCACTAATCATTAGGGAAATTTCAATTAAAACCACAATGAGATACCACCTTATCCCTGTCAGAATGGTCATTATTAAAAAGTCAAAAAAACTATAAATGTTGCTGTGGATACAGTGAAAGGGGCATGCTTACACACTGTTGGTAGAAATGTAAATTAGTATAGCCTCTGTGGAAAACAGTATGGTGCTTCCTCAAAGAACTAAAAGTAGACCTGCCATTTGATCCAGGAATTTCACTACTGGGTACCTACCTAAAGGAAAATAAGTCATTGTTTCAAAAAGACACCTGCACCTGAATTCTTATTTGCAGCACAATTAACAATTGTGAAGATATAGAATCAACCTAAGTGTCCATCAACTGTTGAGTGGATGAAGAAAATGTGGTGTGTGTATATATACATACACACACCATGGAATACTACTCGGCCATAAAAAAAGAGTGAAATAATGTCTTTTGCAGCAAGTTGGGTGGAACTGGAGATGATTATCTTAAATAAGTATCTCAGGAATGGAAAATCAAATACTACATGCCCTCGCTTATAAGTGGGAGCTAAAAAATGTGTTATATGGTCATAAAGTGGTGTTATGTACATTGGAAACCAAGAAGAGGGGTGGGTGGAAGGGGCATAAAGGATAAAAAACTGCCTATCAGGTACTATGTACACCATTCTGGTGATGTATGTACTAAAATCCCTGACTTCACCATTATACAATTCTTCCAGGTAACAAAAACCACTTGTACCCCATAAATCTATTGAAATAAAAAAAGAAAAAAAACCCCTCATAGATTAAGAATATAAAGGGAGAAAATATTTTTGTACAACTGCACAATGTGTTTGTGTTTTAAGTAAAGTGTTACTACAAAAGAATCAAAAAGTTAAGGCAATTAAAGAGTATAAAATAAAGTTATAGTATGTTTAGTTTCTCATTGAAAGAAAATTATTTTTCATAAATTTGGTGTAGGCTATGTGGACAGTATAATGTTTATAAAATCTATAATAGTGTAGAATAATGCCCTTGGCTTTCACATTCACTCACCACTTACTCACTGACTCAGTCAGAGCAACTTCCAGTCCTGCAAGCTCCATTTATGGTAAGTGTCCTACACAGATGTACCATTGTTTATCTATCATACTGTACTCATACTGTACATTTTCTATGTTTAGATGTTTAGATATACAAATACTTACTATTATGTTACAATTGCCTGCAGTATTCAATACAGTCAATATGCAGTACAGGTTTCTAACATAGGAGCAATAGACTATACCATATAGCCTAGGTGTGTAGTAAGCTTGTGTAAGTACATTCTATGATGTTTGCACAATGATGAAATTGCCTAACAGCGCATTTATCAGAAGGTATCCCCAACGTTAAGACATGCATGACTGTATGTAGAAAATCCTAAAGACACCACCAAAGAATTGTTAGAACTAATAAACAAATTTAGCAAAGTTGCAGGACATAAAATCAATATACAACTATATATTGATATAGTTGTGTATCTACACACTAACAATAAATTATCCAAAAAAGAAATCAAGAAAGCAATCCCATTTGCAATAGCATCATAAAGAACAAAATACTTACAAATAAATTTAACCAAGGAAGTGAAATGTCAATATACTGAAAACTACAAATCATTACTGAAAAAAAGAGAAGAACACAAAAATAAATGAAAACAAAAACTCGTTCATGGATTGAAAAAAATTAATACTGTTAAAGTGTCCATACTACCCAAAGCAATCTGCAGATTTAGTGCAATTACTATCAAAATTCCAATGGCATTTTTTACAGAAATAGAAAAAAATTCTAAAAAGTTTATGGAACCACAAAAGACCCCTATTATCCAAATTAATCTTGAGAAAAATAACAAAGCTTGGGTCATCACACTTCCTGATTTCAAGCTATATTGTGAAGCTATCATAATCAAAACAGTATTGTTCTGGCATATGAGTACAATATGATAGATAAAAACAGACACATAGGCTAATGGAATAGACTAGAGAACCCAGAAATAAACTCACACATATACAATCAACTAATCTTTAACAAGGTGCCAAGAATACATAACGGGTAAAGGATAGTCTTTTCAATAAGTGCTGTTGGGAAAACTGGGTATTTGCATGCAATAAAATGAAATTGGACCTTTGTCTTACACCATATATGAAAATTATCTAGAAATGGATTAAAGACTTAAATGTAAGTCTTAAATGTAAGACCTGAAACAGTAAAATTCTTGCAAGAAAATATAAGAAAAAAGCTCCTTGATATTGGTCTTGGCAATGATTTTTTGATATGACACCAAAAGTACAGGCAACTAAAGCAAAAATAAACAAGTGGGACTACATCAGACTAAAAAGCTTTTGCACAGCAAAGGAAACAATCAACAAAATGAAAAGGGAACCTATGGATGGGAGGAAATATTTTCAAACCATCCAGAATACATGAGGAACTCATACAACTCAGTTGCAAAATAAATAAATAACAGACAAACAACCTAAGTAAAAATGGGCAAAGGAACCATTTTTCCAAAGAAGAGAAACAAACAGCTAACAAATATGAAAAGATGTTCAACATCACCAATTATTAGGGAAATACAAATGAAAACCACAGAGATATCACCTCTCACCTGTTAAGATGGCTATTATCAAAAACACAAGCAATCACAAGTGATGGTGAAGATGGAGAAAAAAGGAAACCCTTGTACATTGCTGATAAAAATGTAAATTGGTATAGCCATTGTGGAAAACAATATGGAGGTTCTTCAGCATATTAAAACTAGAACTACTATATGATTTAGCATTCTGACTTCTGGGTATGCATCCAAAGGAAAGAAATTTAGTATCTTGAAAGGATATCTGTACCCCCAGGTTCATTGCAGCTATTGTGAATAACGCTGCAATGAGCATGAGGGTGCAGATATTTCCTTGAGATACTGATTTCATTTTCTTCGGATATATACCTAGAAGTGTCTGTTGATGGATGAATCGATAAATAAAGTGAGATATTATTCAGCCATAAAAAGAAGGAAATGTTGCCATTTGTTACAACATGGATGAA
This sequence comes from Indri indri, assembly GCA_004363605.1. NCBI lineage: Eukaryota > Metazoa > Chordata > Mammalia > Primates > Indriidae > Indri > Indri indri. Next base: position 39,490 of record RJWJ010005385.1, read on the forward strand.
CCTGGAGGACACTATGCTGAGTGAAATAAGCAAGAAACAGAAAAGCAAATACTGAATGATGTGATCTCATTTATATATAGAATCTAAAAAGGTTGAACTCGTAGAAGCAAAGAGAACAGTGGTTGTCAGGGGTAGAGGTGATAGTGGGGGAAAGGGGGAAATGTTAGTCATGTTCATCAAAAGGTACAAACTTGAATTTATAAGGTGAATAAGTTCGGGGACTCTAATGCACAGCATGGTGACTATAGTCGATAATACATTTGTTTTCTTAAAATTTACCAATATAGCAGATCTTAAGTGTCCTTACCACCGCCCCCGCCACATACACACAATGGTAACTATGTGTGGTGATTGATGTGTTAATTAGATTATGGTAATCATTTGACCATGCATATGTATATCATGTCATGATGTGTACATCTTGAATTTATACAATTTTTAATTTTATACTTCAAGAAAGCTGGAAAAATTATACAAACAATTCATTCTAATTGATTTAGTGGCTCCTCATGGGCACAGTTTGTAAACGATTTGTTGAAAGTTCCAGATGAGTAGCAATTGGTTCAGGAAAACTCCATGAGCCTTCAGGATGAGTCAGTCAGTCATAAGATGGGATTCTGAGTAGTTGTGATAAGGCCTATGTGGTAAGACCCATGTATGAATGGGCCTCCACTTAACACCAGTGCACTGGTTTAAAATAAATAATCTGACATCAATGCCATCCTCAAAGGAAGAAAGTGTGACAATATGGTACTAAAAACTAAATGGTGCCAAACAGCTTCAAGAAATATTTTTTACCAGCAATATGCTATACAGGATAGTTACACATTTTAATGCTATGAAAAGAATTGGATCTGGAGGTGGGCATTGACTGATAGGTAAAAGACTCAGAAAGGACATGTGTGTGGTTCCTTTTGTCATTGTTTTGTATTGTTCTCTCCTGTCTCTCAGGGCTGCAGCACATTTTAGTCATCCTTTGAAGATGTGGCAGCTTCATGAAAATAATCTATTGCACTGTCTGAATCATATCCTGTCTTTTCTGAAAAATGCCAGAAAAGGAATTTATCTAAGAACGATTCTGCAAGATACACTCAATATATAAGTTAAAATTTTGAGAGCTAGAGTAGTCAAATTCATGAGACAGAAAGTAGAAGGATGGCTGCCAGGGACTAGGGGGAGGTAGATCACGGAATCAGTGTTCAATGGGTATGGAGTTTGTTTTGCAAGATGAAAAAATGTCCTGGAGATGGATGATGGTAACGGTTGAACAACAATGTGAATGCATTTAATGTCACTGAACTATACACTTGAAAATTGTTAAGATGGTAAATTTTATGTGTATTTTAAAATTAGAAAATAATGGGGGAACAATAACACAGTTGTCATCCCCCTTCCCGATTCCCCAAGATGGCAATGACCCAGAATTAGTACTAAGCTGGAAGATGAGGGGAGTGGATGGAGGAAAAAAGAGGTGGCCACGCTCCCTGAAACCCTCATGATACAGAAGAGGCCCTTGGCTTGACAATACATCACTGCATTAGATTCTTAATGTATTTTATTGGAGCACCTTCAAGACTATATTTTCTTAGGTTACACTGCAAATTCCCTATTATTTCAATTTTAGTTGCTTGAGAGTAAAAAAATTTAAATCGAGAGGCTAGATCACAAACTTATCAGATAACTATTGACAGCTTGTTTCTTTAGCAGGTTTCTGAGGAGTTGAGTCCTATAGGAAGAGCATGTTCCTTAGAGCGGGAGGTGTGGTATTGAGAACTCAGGTTGTTTTGTGCTAGGCTGGTTAACTTAGACAAAATACCGGCCCTTGCTGAGATTCAGCCCTCTCTTCTATAACATGAGAGTATTTGCCATACTTATCTCGTAGGACTATTGTGAGAAACACATGAGATGGTGTGAGAGAAAGCCATTTGTACAAGATAGAGTACCACATAAGTACCCATTAGAATTTATATTAAATTTTATCATAAAACAGGATGAAGATTTTATTAAATTTTATTATAAAACAGGATGTAGACCTAATCCTCCCAGAAAAAAATAAAGGAATTTAATTTAGACAGCAATAGTGAATCTTTTGTAATTTTTTTTATCACCATCTCCTTTCCTCAAAGGCAAATTATGACTTTCTTTGTGTACTGTACTCATTCCTTTTTGCTAAGCTGTAACTCACTTTTTTCCAGGTATTTCCCCCACAACTAAAGAAATGGTACCCTAAATTCTGTAACTCACATCTAAATGTGAGTTTCCACATCTAAATGACTTTCCTTGGTCCTTGATTTTCTATCTGCACAACATAATTGCTACACAGTATCTCGAAAATAGTCTATTAATCAATGACACATGATATACTGCCATTGGGTAGGGGCAAGGTGATACTTTGCCAAAGTGCCTTGAAAGGGAAGATAATGCAAAGTTAGAATATACTTTGAGGATCCTTCCTGATGATGGTCTTGCCATCAGTCAAGAAAATATTTAAATCAGTTATGTGGTAACTTAATGTTTATGGACCAATAGAAAAAGAAATATGTATGTATCTATTTATGTATTTATTTATTTACAATTTATTCATATGTATGTAAAATTCTCAGTGGTTATCAATTCTAAAACCAGAAAATTATAATTTTCAAGTCTAAATTTTCTTAAAAATATGAGGCCATGAATATTACTATACTTATGAAACTTTGTGAAATTTTTGTGGCTGTATTGAAAGCAGAAGATTAGAAAGTGTGTTTTGAGAAGGGGAGAGAGTTGATAGAAGGACAATTTGAGGGAGAAAATGAATGAAGGGAAATAAAAGGGGGAGAACATTTGGTATATTATCAGTATGAGAGTCTAGCAGGGGTGTGGACAGGCACACCCTGAATGCTCTGCTTTCCCTCTTTCTGTACATGCTATCTTGTGCGTTAATGGTTCTTAAGTGAGGTATCTGTCCTTCCTGGGAGTGTGAGACATGAAATATTCTAAATATATTAGTGGTACTCATTCTGTCCAGGCCCTGCTCAGCAATGCTGGTGATATTGTTCCTACCTGCGTCAGAACTTGGTTACATTTTTCTTATATTTACGTGCTCAGATTTATGCATCCTTGGCCAAGTTCTTAATTTCTGAAGGATCAACAGTGTGTTTAATTCCGTTTATATCCCCACTACACTAACTCTGCCTTCTGTATATAGGATGCTCCCACAAATTTCCAGGAGAAATAGCCTTGAGAGGAGATATACCTATAATGTTGAAGCAGGAGACTGGAGAAAGACATGGAAAGGAGCTCAGAATTGAGAGGGGAGTCTGCAGAGACATCAGGATGTCAGGGGATGCTGTGTCCTTCCCAGTGCATCTTGTCAGGAGGAGGAGCAGGAAGACATTTTGTCTCATTCCCGGCAATGTTAACTTTGATTGGGTGGGTAAGGTGCTATCTTCCAGGTTTCTCTACTGTGAAGTTGCCATTTTCTTCTTTTTATCAACATGTATTTTGTGGGGAGGTACTTTGAGCCTGGGCGAATGTCCTATTTCTGGTCATACTTTTGCCTACTAATTTAAGTATCCAATGATGATTCTCTGGTGTTTGCCTAAGTGAGATTTTCAATTTCCATCATTCCTTTTCCATTTATTAATTGGAATTATACTGTAAGAAAGAGCCATCCCCTCTCACTCATTTATTATATATGGTTTGTTTTCAAAAAAGGTGAGAAAGTAGAATGCATCAAACATGTTATAAGACTAATTCATGAAAATGTTACATCAAATGCTTTATAATTACTCTCTTTGAGCTTCTATTAATACATATTTATCAGTGTGTGTGAGGGAGCAGCATATATACATATGCTTTGGGCACATAGGTTAATTTGCGTTTGAAGTCATGGCTGACAAAGAAGAAATTAAAGCCACAGGTTTTGACGTATCCAAGTAAATATGCAAGTACAACTTAGCAATGCAGGCCCCTGCTGAATGACATCATAAGGAAGACAAGCCCAACATATCATATCGTGGCACAGTTTGCATCAGCAAAAAAAAAAAAGAAAAAAAAAATTAAATTAAAAAAAGGGTGAGGCAAATGTATGACATGTAACCAAAATATTTGTACCCACATAATATCCTGAATTTAAAGAAAGTAACAGCTTTCTAAAAATATAAAATAAAATGGAATAACTATGGATATTTAGAAAACTGCTCATAGAGTTCCTTTTTATTTAATATATAAAGTAATGAATGACATTTAATCTAGCCCTTTCTTCCAAAGGTACCCATTTTCCAAAAGTGTAAATACCATTCAAAAAATCACACTCTAACTGTATAGGACTCTTAAATGATCTTCAAATTTCAAATGAACTTCCTTTGTTTTTTTGAAAAGAGTGGTATTATGGGGTTAGGTCAGTACCTATGGTTATTTAAGAAATAAAAATACATACTTTCTTATGGTACAAATTGTCTTAATATAAAGTGTGACAAAAATTGTCCTCTTAATCATAAAATTTTCTCACATTCCTGCCTTATGAGGGACAACAAAATCATATGAGAATCCTTCCTTGGCCAAGTGTGTCCAAAAGATTTTGCTATTATGTAATTTTCCCAAAGGCACTTGTCCTTCTCGAGATATTTCTCTAGGTGTCAATACAACTAATTGATTTAGTCCTTTCAGATAAACCTACCCATTAAATATGAAAAAAAAACACAGCAAATTAGATTAGTTGTTTCAATTCATTCAAAGTGCTTTGAACTTGCTCTAACAGGTAAACACAAGTGGTGGATATCGTGTATTGGCTACCCAAAAGCTCTTTACAGCTCCTTTTTTATTGCCTTTCTCTACTGAAGACACTGGACACCTAATTATCACTGGCTCAGCCTTTCATGCAGCCAGGGTGGCCAGATATGTGGTAATTAATTAAGTAAGTGACATGTGTGTGAAAGTTCTTCAAACAAAAAAAAAAAAAAAAAAGAAAGAAAGAAAGAAAGAAAGGAACTTTGGAAGGAGAAAACTTTTGGATTTTCTTCCTTCTACGTGCCTGAAATTTGAGCAAAGGATAATGGAGTGGGAAGATGGAAGCAGCTACGATTCCCTGTGGACATCCTACTGCACAGGCTACGTCCTGACAAGTTAGGTGATAAAAATACACCTTTGTGTGTTTAAGCCACTATCATTAGGTTTGCTTTTGTTTTAAGAAAATTATATTATTACAGATACATACATCTATGAACTTCCCTGAAATATGATAACCAATAAATACCTCAACAGGGAATTCAGCAATCAGTAATAACACTGATAGGCTTCAGGTTATAAATGGGAAAAATCTGATAATTCTTAGCTATACAGTTGTGATATGTATGCTTTTTGTTTCAGTTTCCTCCAGTTGGAAAAAGAAAAACTAAGTTAATATGTATAAATGCAAATCATGGAAAATAACATATTCCTTCATATGTATCTCCTAGGAAATACCTACTCTCCAGTATTAAATGACCAGTAAAAGCTTACTTTTTCTTGCAGTTTAGTTTCCATCTTGAGAATATTTAAGTGGATGGATGGGAAATAATTAAAGTTACTTAGAACCAGACACAACTGTAATCTAAAGGCATTGAAAGATGTGAAAACTAGAAATTCTCTTTCAAATGTTTCCAAAATTACTCAGAAGCTGTATTTTTTATTTCAGACTTAAAGAGTAAAGTTTAGAAAGTTTTTTCCTAAACTTCCACAGTGTACAGAAAAGTTTGGAAGTTTTATGTGTTTTCACAGTGCACATAAGTGTGTGGGAGGTTATCTTATCAAATGAGTAGACAAGCTGAAGTGACACTATAAGAAACTTTGAAATATTTCCCTTTCAATACAGAAGTACAAGCTCTAATCGTTAACATCCATGTTTTAATCTATATTTTATCATCTGCAATGTTTTCATTTATAAAATTTTGATAATCAATATCTGCTTATAAGCCATTCATCACTTGGCCAATTCAAACAATTATGAATCAGCAAATAAAGGCATGCCTGTTTACTGTTGATTTCAGTCCACATTTTCAGTTGGAAAAAAACAAGTGACAATTATGGCTCATTTAGGCAGAAAAAGAAGTTTTGAGAAAAATAGCATAGAGTCAGCAGGAATGGTAAAGAACCAGGCTCAGAAACTGTGCAGGAACTGGGTGAGAACAGCAAGGATCACTTCATAGGAATAATAATATCAAAATGCTGAGGTTGGTAATGGCAATCTGAAACTGGGCATCCACTATTACCACCTCTGGAGTCACCAGGTCCTCATACATGGATCTCATCAACCCTGGGTACTCTTCTGTCTCTTGCCCCTATTCCCTACCCCCCATAGGAAAGGTTTTTAGATGCTGAATTTAAAAAACAAATCAAGACAAAACCTTGAAAACTCTAAGTAATAATTTAAGTGGTGATTTAATTAATTTTCAAAGTTGACCAACATACAAGATTCAAATTCAGATTGCTTAAGCCAGAGCGTACCACATATCACAAATCTTTTTGTATATATTTGTTGTATATAAAAATAAATGTGTATATTTTTAGAAATAAAAAATAACCCTGGGAAATAATTACTTTAAGAAAAGCAAGGTGGCAACATTTAATTTAATCAAGTAAATGTTTTGGACTCTACATAAACATTTGAGATGCTTTAATATGAAAACTAAAATCATCTGTGATTCATACAATCGACTTGATGAGAAACAGTTCTCAGATGGCTTCCTTTATTTTTTAAAGATTGTTCTACTGCATTTTGTTTTCATTTTTCAACCAGTTGTGTTGACATTACAAATGAACCATAAATAAATGCACCCCTTGCAATATGTATATTATTCAATCTCATATGTTAAAAAATGAATCAATGTCAGATCAATGTCTATTAGATAGTCACACTTTTGAAAAAGAAGTAAAAGTCTAATGGAATGTCAGGACCGACCTCTTGGCAGAGTGTTGTTCTGGTTCTTTGGCTCCTTGCTTGGAAAAATCACAAGCAGGGCAGTGTGATGGAGTGATCACAGACAGGAAGCAATTCCACACAAACAGCTTTTATTCCAGAAAAGAAGGAAGCTATACAAAGTGAGAATACATTCCAGAGAGAGGAATAGGTCAGTCTCCACAAGTGAAGAAAGACACTAAGGACTCCCATGTGGTTTCCATTTATTGGCCTGGTCCAGGGAAGTCTTACAGGAGGTGTGGGATGTTACCAGATGATTGATATACATGATTGTCAGGTGTTCTGCATTTTCGTACAGTCTCTTCCCCTGATTGGTCCCCAGCTTTTCCTCCCCTAGGAACCCACCTTCCTGGCCTGTATCTGCCACCTGAAGATTTGGTCCCTGCCTAACATGGAATATATTAAGAATAAAACAGTGATTGTTTTTTTGAATATGTAACAGAGGTAAGGCACTTTCATAATTACTGGAGGTAATATAAATTTGATAAAGACCATTAAAATTGCAAATGCACATATCCTTGGAATCAGTAATTCCACACTTAAATATTTATTCTGAACATATACTTGCATGGATTCATGTGAAATGACACATACAAGATTATTCTTGTAGCATAGTTTGTAATGGCAATCTGGAAACAAATGTTCATGAGTAGCGGACTAGCTCTGTAGATTACTGTGTACCACAGAAGAAAATACTATTGAAAAATGAACAAAGTAATTATGTACTGATAAGAACCAACCTCTGTAGCAGCAGGAGCTGTGAGCTGGCTATTTCCTTGATGCTGAACGGGTGTGGACGAAGGAAAGCCGAGTCCTCCGACCTGACAGAAAGCCGTCTGGTCAGCAGCCCAAGAAGTTGAAGTAAACAGCCATGTCTCCAGTGACTGCAATCACGTAGGAGGCCTGGGAATGTTTTTTGAACAGAGCATTCTCAAAATATAGAGATTGGGGAGTAAACGGCCGTCTGTTTCCTGTCCTTCAGTTCCCTCGTTCTCTCTTGAGTTACACAAATAAAAGCGATGTGCGCACCAAAGACGGGGCTCTTTGCTCTTAGAAGCATCAAGTCCCCCACGCCCACTTATCCTGATAACTGGCTACTTTGTCTTCATTTCTGCGGAGCTGCTTGGTTTGGGGTTCCCTGTGCTGAGCTGAGTCGTTTTAACTGAGAAAGGAAATATGCAGGAAAAATAGGATAACAAATGGATATTGTCTATATGGGGGGTTGTATTCACCAGCCCCCTCATGTACAGTATTCCATTCCTTGCCTTCATTCCCATCTGTCCTAGTCACAAAACCAAGTTGCGTCAATTCAAAAGCTGTTAGATATTTATGCATCTCTATCTATTCTAATCTGTATGTCCTATATATACACATATATTTATCTACTTTTATTTATCTATGTCTACATCTATGTGTATATATGTGTGTATGTATATATATAATATATATTATATATATTATGTATGTATAATACATATATAATATAAAGAAACTGGAAGATCGCACTATAAGCTGGTCATTGTACTTACTTCTGGGGAGAGATGTGAAGGAACTGGGGGCCAGGAGTGGGAAGGAGATTTATTTTTCCCAATATATTCTTTTGAACCATTTACATTTCATAATCAGGTACATGTATTATTTAAAAACAAAGAGATATCATCCATGTGAAAGGACCTGGCCCATGCTAGAAGCTTCAAAGATACTTACTCATATACAGTGAACTTTATTGATAAAAACTTCTGTTTATCTAGGATGTCTCAAGTATATTTAGCATTTTGTTTATCTTTCCAAAAAAAAAAGAAAGAAAGAAAAAGAAAGAAAGAAAGAAAAAAGCTGCAGCAAATGCAGTATGTGCTATCATATTAAATTTTGACAATGCTGGTTTGTGAGCACATACAGGTTCATGAGAATATTCTTTATTCTTGTCAGTGTGTTTGAGATATTTCATAATATAAAGCAAAATTTGAGAAGCCTGCTGGGTAGTGACTGCAGGGGCACATGAGGAAGGAGCTTTAGATGGGGTGGTCATGTTCTGTTTCTTTTTTTTTTTTTTTTTAAGACAGAGTCTCACTCTATTGCCCAGTCTAGAGTGCCGTGGCTTCAGCCTAGTTCACAGCAACTTCAAACTCCTGGGCTCAAGCGATCCTTCTGCCTAAGCCTCCCGAGTAGCTGGGACTACAGGCATGTAGCACCGTGCCCGGCTAATTTTTTCTGTTTTTAGTTGTTTGGCTAATTTCTTTCTATTTATAGTAGACACGGGGTCTCACTATTGCTCAGGCTGGTCTCGAACTCCTGAGCTCAAGCAATCCTCCCACCTCGGCCTCCCAGAGTGCTAGGATTACAGGTGTGAGTGAGTCATGTTCTGTTTCTTGATATGGTTGCTTTGTTACACAAGTGTGTTCACTTTGTGAAAATTCATCAAATTGTCACCTATCACTCATTTGAATCTCTGTTATGCTTCTGTAAAAACTTTGCTTAGAAAAAGTAAAAGATAAAAAGGAAGAATTATAAAACACAGGAGGAACAGAATAAAACAAAAAGACACGAGGCTCAGGGAAGACTCTAAGCAACTGTTCATACCAATATTTATCTTATCCAAATAAAGAATCCTCCCAAGTAGTCCTTAAACAGGACTTGACTTTTGTGTATTTAAAAAAATCTGCTTTCTCTGAGGCATATACATATTTCTTAGTTTTCCTTTATGTATTTGTCTTCTAGACAATAGATCATAAAAAAAGCAACACATCGATTTTTTAAAAAAAAGGTTAAAGAGTAGGCAACTGAATAGAAACAATATTGAGACTCAAAATTCTTGGCTGATCACATTCCATTGACTGCAAAAAGTCATGCTGTGCAAATTACCCCTTGAAGGAGCCAAGCATATAACCTCAGAATTGACTCCGCAGAGTTGGCTTCCTTCAACTTTCCTTTCGTGATATAATTTCCTCTGCCTGCTTATCTTCCCTGGAGGTAGCACCTGCTGCGCAAATATGAAAAGTTCATCTGTTACTAACACATTCTTCATTCAGTTAACTATTCAGTCATGCATATATCTTAACATTTATTGCACCTGTATTTCGAGCCAGATCTGGGCAGTGTATGCACTAAATAACAGGGATACAAATAGGAAAGAAATACAGAGACTCATCCCTCCTCCCCAAGAGTCCCCAGCCTATCTGGAATGACGAATATGGGGTCACAAAATGGGTTGTTAAATGAATAATAAGCATGACTGACTTTTATTGAACACTTCCAATGTGCTGCTTACTGTGTTAACTGCTTGCTGCATTAACTCAGTTAATCCAGCCAATAGACTGTGGGTGGGTACAATCTGTGGTCTCATTTTACAGATGAGAAAATTGAGGTTTAGAGAGAGGAATTTGTTCAAAGAGCAGATAAGCTGTGGGTCTCCTATTGCAACTAGGGCACTCTGGCTGTGGAACCCATTTTCCCAGCCCCTGGCCCACAGGATGGAGCACATACTCCCTGCAATCCTACTGTCTCCTAGATCCTCACTAAGGTTGTAAGGGAGCTCGAGGGCTGTAAAGTTGCTGACAGTGTCTTCCTGGCAGAGGGAGGAATACAGCTAAAATGAATTTAGACAATAGCCTTGAAGGATAAGAAAAGTCACTAAATTGTGGTATAGGCCAGGCTCAGTGGCTCATGCCTGTAATCTCAGCACTTTGGGAGGCCCAGGCAGGAGGATCGCTTGAGGCCAGGAGTTTGAGACCAGCCTGGGCAACATAGTGAGACCCCATCTCCACAAAAATCTTTTTTTAAAGTTAGCAAGGCATGGAGGTGTATGCCTGTAGTCTCAGCTACTGCAGAGGCTGAGAGAAGAGGATCGCTTGAGCCCGGGAGTTCAGGGTTACAGTGAGCTGTCCGGGTGCCACTGCATTCCAACCTGGGTGACAGAGCAAAACCCTGTCTCTAAAAAAACTTTAAAAAAAATTGTGGGATGAAAGTGTTATGTGGAATGGGGAGTGGCATTGGCTGGGGAAAATGGAAGGGCAAGGGGAGGTTTGAGAATCAATAGTTGGCCTCTGAGGAACAAGGTCCTAGGCCACTTTACTGTCGTCCTGTCCTCACCTGTCCTCAGGTGAGGCCCCACAGAGGTGGACACTGCTGCCACGTGATTCCTGCTGCCTGTGCTTGGCAATTTTGCCCTTTCTCCTGGGCACCATGACTATAATTGGAGCTTGTGTTGCTTCTGCTGGTTATCACTGCTGATGTTCCATGGCCTCTGAGGCGCCAAAGCTCTGTTCTGTGGAGAATTTAGGGAGAATTTCTCTTCCTTTCTGTGTTATATACTGTGTTGGGTGGAAGTCGGGGAATTACAAGGCCCCAATGAAATCTGCTTTTATGTCATAAAGAGGTTTTAGTGAAATTATCTCTTTGAGCATTTGCTCATATTTTTGCCTATCAAGCTTGGACATGAGTTCATAAAGGGCTGCTCTTTAGATACATCTTAATATAATTCTACCCTGGAATTAGAATTATTAGAATAATTAGAATTATTATTAGAATTAGAATTATTTCTCTGCTAAAAAATTAAGGGTAAGCATGCCTAATTGATTAAGGATTTTTTTAGAGAATTATCTCTAAGAACTTTCTCAAGTCCTTCTTGTAAACAGGACTCTGGTGGCCCATGTGATTAGTTCTTTAGACTCTCTGGACAGACATGAATCCTGTGGTATACAAAGCATAGGTTTAAGCCTCCCCTGCCACCCCTGAAATATGTGCACTGAAGCTGAAATAATCTGGACCATACCTACTAGCCTCTTCCCCCATTATTCCTCTATCACACGTCTGCAGTCTCAGAATACCCTCTGCCCATCCTTGACAATACAAAAATGAACATGTTGCACTCTTGGAGAAAAAACACCTCACAAATACAAGAAGGGCCCAAAGTAACTCTAATAAAACATAAAATCCTAGGTATGCACTTAGTCAAGCATTAGCCTAAAGGGAGAATAATCAACTGTTGAGAGGGTGATGCATTGGATAGGAAAAGCAAATGCACTGTTTAACCAGAATCTTAAAGGATGAGCCAGGGGCAATCAAACATAGGGGTAGAGAGCTGCAGGTGTGGGTAGGGCTAGAGAGGGAGGGGTAGATTGTCAGTGACCCCCGAGAGACAAAACACAAGGTCCAAAGGTACAGGGGAGATGCTCACTAAATATTGAATGACTAGAAGAATGAATGAATGAATGGGTGATAATAAACCATATTTTATAACACTTTACTCCTTCTAAAATGTGTTTGCATAATTATGTTGTATACTTTTCACAATATTTTTGTAAAAATACAGGGCTTTTAGGTCATATTTTACAGATGATGAATTTGAGGTCCCTAAAAGGCTAAATCAGTGTCATAGGAGTGGCACAACTAAAATGCTACTGAGGCCCATAATGATGCACTGCCACCTCAGTGGCCACAGAGTATCAGAAATGATGCCCATCAGAAGCAGCAAAGGGGGCAGAAGTGGTCCTCTGACTCCTTGACCTGTATGTGTTAGTGCTTTGGCTTCCACTTTAGCTCTTAGTTTAGATGCAAAATGGCAAATGCTTGGTTTGAAATGCTCTTTGCTGCTAAGATTCCTGACATCATGCTGAGTCACCTGAGAGGCCAGAACAATTTGTTTAGCTGATCTGGATTTGAGAGAATTCTTGTAGCCACATCTGCATTCTGAAAGCCAAAATCCAACACCAAAATCTGATGTGATCAAACAGGTTACAACCTCTTCATAAACAGATAACGTACAACGCTGTTTATTCTATTGGAAGGTGGTAACATTGATGTTTACCATCTGGGTAAAAATAATCCCCTTTGGCCCCTAATAGATGCTTTTTCCCCACTGGATATTGGCATTTCCACCCATTGTTTAAATTGAATCTTGCAGATATCACCAATATTTATGGTTGATATGAATGTCAGCATCAATGTCAACCATACTTAGCAACAAAGCCAACATCTGAGAGTTTGTTTCAGGAAAACAAGGCAGAGTAATTTGATGTGCATGTCAATATTCACATCAAAGATTAATGAAATACAATAAGAAATGAATGAAAACCAGAGGGACATCATTAATCAGAAGAGTTATCAGAGTGCCTTCCAAAACTGTCATTATCAGCTTTGCCAGAGAAACACATCTGTCTTAGAGGAAACCCTGACAGAAAAGTTGCATGACCCTTGTCTTAATATGTCTAGGATATATCATGAAGCCAGAAAATGTGAAAGTTAACCTTAAAGTCATTGCAGGGAGAAGACTACTCAGTCGACTCAGTGGTATGAAAAAATATGATCCACATGACAATGAAACAGAAAAGACTAACTTTACAGGAGAAGACTGATGACAGGATTACCTTGAAAATATATCTGTCTTTTTTGCACAAATTAATACTTATAGCTTCATAAAGCGTTTTATATGTCCTGAATATAAAAGTTGCAAATTATACTTGTCTTTCTTGTGTTTTTTTCTCATTATCCTAAAACGTTTATCCCATACCAATCCCATGCTCCATTTAATTTATGTAATATTAAATTTTATGCAAAGGAATGACAGTCAAAAATAAATTTAAAATTTGAAATCTGAAATTCCGAAATCAGGTAATGTAAAATAAAGTCCCTTTTTTGTATGAATGAGTGATTGAGTTTATTATCCTATTTAAAATCTTGTGATGTATTTTTAAGTTGTCACCAAAATATAAAACTGAAAAATTGAAAGAAAAATGGAAAACTTACGCTAATCTCAGCAATATATTGCCAAACTGAAAATCCGGACAAACACATTTTAACCATTTCTTAAGATTTTGCAACTATATCCATGTAGGATAATTTTATCCTTAGTGAAAATAAACTGTTCGCTACTGCAACTACCAGCTTACCATATCAGGGTTGGTGAAATTGCATGTAGCTGCACCACAAAAATCACATATGAATGACACCAAATATAAGAATTAAAAACTGACAAAGGGTTCTTCTCTTTCCTCCTCATTCTCTCCTTCCTCTTTCCTTCTCTCCTTCCTACCCCTCTCCATTATTTCCTCCTTCCTTCCTTTATTTCTTCCTTTCCCTCTTTCTTTTTTAATCTCTATTCTGAGGCACAGTCTGTAGTGGTTTACATACCATAAATTTGTGCAAACAGTTGTGAGTAAGTCTGAACTATTAGCAATCCAATTCTAATTTATTACAGTGATGTTTTATCAGTCCCTCATACCTTGACATCTTCCTGGAAATGTGCCTTGATGAGCCACTCATTGATCAAATTCTAAGCAATGAGAAGCACATATGTAGCAACTGATTCTAATGAAGCATGTGAGAGTTCTAAAGAAGCATACAATATACTATGGGACAATAGGTAGTGATGTGATTGATTATATCTGCGGGGATGAGGAGACTCACTATAAGAGGTAATATTTGATCTTTTTTTTGAAAATATTTTTGGTTTTAGGTTTTTCATTGTTTTTATTTCAGAATATTACACGGGTGCAAATGTTTTGGTTACATAAATTGCCTTTGCACCACCAGAGTCACAGCTACATGCATGCCCATTCCCCAGACAGTGCACAAAGCACCCATTAGGTGGGAATTTACCCATCCCCTCCTCACCCCTCCCACCTGTCCGACACCTGTGGAATGTCACTTCTGTGTGCATATGTGTTGATCGATTAGTACCAATTTAATGGTAAATACATGTGTTTTTTTTTTGCATTCGTGTGATACCTTACTTAGAAGAATAGGTTCCAGATCTCTCCAGGATAATACAAGAAGTATTAGTTCACCATTTTTTATGGCTGAGTAGTACTCCGTGGTATACATATACCACATTTTATTGATCCACTCATGTATTGATGGGCACTTGGGTTGTTTCTACATCTTTGCTATTGTGAATTGTGCTGCTATGAATATTCGAGTGCAGGTGTCTTTATTACAGAATGTCTTTTTTTCCTTTGAGTAGGTGCCCAGTAATGGGATTGCTGAATCAAATGGTAGTTCTACTTTTAGTTCTTTGAGGTATCTCCATATTGCTTTCCACAGAGGTTGCACTAGTTTGCAGTCCCACCAGCAGTGTATGAGTGTTCCTATCTCTCTGCATCCACGCCAACATTTATTGTTTTGGGACTTTTTGATAAAAGCCATTCTCGCTGGGGTTAGGTGATATCTCATTGTGGCTTTGATTTGCATTTCCCTAATGATTAAAGATGTTGAGCATTTTTTCATATGTTTGTTGGCCATTATTCTGTCTTCTTTTGAAAAGTTTCTGTTCATGTCCTTTGCCCACTTTTTGATAGGGTTGTTTGATTTTTTTCTTGCTGATTTTCCTGAATTCTGTATAGATTCTAGTTATCAGCCCTTTATCGGATGTATAGCATGAAAATATTTTTCTCCCATTCTGTAGGTTGTCTATTTGCTCTAATGATAGTTTCCTTGGCTGTCAGAAGCTTTTTTATTTGATCAGCATGAAATGTTGAAGAAGAATTTTCCAGACAGACAAAATGAGGAGGGAGGGTATTCCACACAGAAGAGGTAGGGAGGAAAATGTGGTTAATCCAGTCAACGATACGAGAAAATTAGTTGATCTAGTAAACATTTTGTTAAATCTTATTTTATAATATATATTCATATAGTCAGAATTTAATCCTACTTGATCCCTGATAGAGTTAAATGAGACTTATAAAAGTTCATGTTGAGACCATGTTCAAAGGATGTCATACTTAGCCTGAAAGGACAAGGCAATGTTGTTAGCCAATTCATAATGTTGTTCACATGGTGCTGTCAATGCCAGGGTATTCTGGATTGTTCTCAAGGTGATTAAGGAAAAGCCTGGAAATGTTAGTGGTTTATGATGGCAAAATATTGGGGATACGTCAAAAAAAATTGGCATCAATTAATGTATGTACTCTAATTTGTGAGACTTCTCAGAAATCTCAAACTACTTGCTATTGGTTGTGATATCAAATGGCTTATGCAGGGTACTATTTGAGACGTTCAACATTTCTTTCCACATCCAATAATATTGACAATAACTCTTAACTATATATAGTATTTTAAAAGCAAGGAAACAATATTCTTTATATTTATATCAGATGTTTTCATTTTCCCAACCTATTGGCATATTGGCATCTTCATTAAAATACAATTCCCAGATTGCATGTATTATGAGTTTATTTTTTGTATAAATGCATTTTTATATCCTGTTGATTGCTTAACTTATATTTTTCTATAAATATAGACTAGAATTCTATTCACAGGTGTATAGATAAATCAAATTATAAAAAATGGACTCATTTCTATATTTTCTTTACATTGCTGATTTGAAATTTAAAACTGTAAACTCAGGAGCAAAGTGACCCAAAATCATCTTAATGCAATGAGATTCAAATGCATTAAAGTTGTAGAATTTTATAGCCAAAAGTCATCTTAGAAAAAATTTACTTTAAAATCTGTATATTTAATATAGGAGATTTAGGTCAAATGAGGTCACGACTTGTTCTTGATTCCTCAGTTATTGTAAAAAGTCTGGAATTATTAGAATAGAATATCTAGAATAATAGAATAATAGATTATCAGTTTTTGGATTCCCAGCACTGTGTTCTTTCCCCAACTCTATTGAGGATACCCCTATGTGAATGTCTTTTATTTAAATATAATCATAAAATTAAAGGTTTGGGGGACCTTCAGAGATAATTTACTGTCCCATTCTTTAAGTCTGTAGAACTCTTGTATTCTGCACTGACTGTAAACTATTAATTTCTGAAGACACTGACATATGGTAAATTAAAGTATTATTCAAATGTCATCCTCGAATTATCATCTTTCCCATTAAATAAATGAAAGTAAATTTCTATCTTAAATAGAATATTATTATTTCTTGGCACAAAAATTACTTTGATATTATAGCAAAATTCAATAGAAAATGCAGTATAATTTGTCAGCAACATATCCATTCTAGAATAAAAGAAACCTCATTGCTAATTTTGAAAGAGTAGTGTCATTAAAAAATGCTTATAAGTTGTCTCAGTTGCCAAGGATTCATTTAATCCAAATGAGTCATTATGTGTTGGAAATCCCTCCCTGGGATTTTTGCTATGAAAGATCAGCCTAGATATATATCTGCAAAAAAGAAGCAGCTTACTCAAATATGAATGCCATCAGTTCCCTACAGTCTGTATGTCAACTCACAAAAGCACCAGGAACAATTTTGCTTATAAAATCAGACATTTACTGGGTAACTCCAAAGTCCACTTGAGTTGGATTTGGTGGATTGCACATAGGTGATATTGCTATATGATTCAAAAAGTATCTGCTAAGATCAGACTCCATGTGGAACACTGTGTCATAAATGCACTTCTGCCAATTGGGCTGTGATCTCTACCATCACTCTGTTTTAGGCCCTCTTTCCCTACATCTCTGAGGGAGGGCTTTGAAGGCAGAGTGTCTGGATTCCAATTCCTGCTCTGGCATAGGCTGGCTGAGCAGCTCCATTCTAATCCTCAGTTTCTTTATCTGTAAAATGGGAATAACAACACCTAGCTCATAAAGTTTTAAAGAAGGTCAAGTAAAATAATATTTGTAAAATACCTGAGCACATTATCTAGGATATACTGTGGAATTGGAAATGTTTTACACACCAAATACAGAGAGTGCCCAATTTATGTTGTTTCAACTTAAAATTTTTTGACTTTAAGATGGTTCAAAAGCAATACACATCCAGTAGATACTGTACTTTGTGTTTTGAATTGTGATCTTTTCCCAGCTAGTAATATGTAGGAAAATATTCTCTTGCACTGCCAGACCACATCTCCCAGTCAGCCATACCATCGCAAGGGTCAGCAACTGATACGCCGCAGTGCACTGTGTTGCCAGATGATTTTGCCCAACTGTAGGATAATGTAAGTGTTCTGAGCACATTTAAGCTAGGGTAGGCTAAGCTACCATGTTCAATAGGTTAGGTGTATTAAAAATGTACCTTTTAACTCAAAATATTTTCAATTTACAATGGGTTTGTTGGGACATAATCCCATCATAGGTAGAGGAGCATCTGTGTTGCCATTCACTTTGGTTAAAATAAAACCATAAGTCAAATATTTCAATAGTATTTATGGAAGATCATTGTGTTTGATACACATGCTTCTGGGACTGCAAGATACAGGACTCTCATAATCCTTATTGAAAGATAATAGAGAAAGTTGGGAAATGCTTACAAATCAATTACTGTAAAGGCACAAGTTATAAAAAGCATTAGCCATGTACTGATTTAACAAATCTATACACATTCTTTATTCTGTCATTATAAAATTCATTTTTGGGCCAATTTGTTGCAAATGGAAGAAACTCTCCTATAACATTCTGCTTTCATTTGCAGAGTATTATTTTTATCCCCAGTGAAATGTAACCCCTAAACTTAAGACCATAATTACAGCAAGGGACTTGTTGTACATGCTTTTGATAGAAAATGTTGCCTGTTGGAGTATTTATTATAGTAAATTAGATTTGCTTATCAAAATTGTAAAGTACTCACTAGCCCTCTGATATTTGGCTCGGTATCTATGTCTGCCCTTGCTAAATGTTTAATGCATCTTCTGTGTATGTGACATGGATTTACTCATCCATAAAAAAGAATTTTAATTTTAAATTTCTCCTTTCAAGCCTGTTTTCAAAAAATAAATTTGTGACTCTAATATATTTATTTCTAAACAAAACACAGAGATTCTTTCTTCTGCAATGGTAAGTACACACCAGTGTTGATGTGGCTAGTAAGGTTGGTACTTATATCACTTAATTATCACTTCCACCATTTGACAAGTACTCAAAGACTGATAGAAAAATGAAAGTGGAGACAGTTTGTCTTCTCTAAGGGGAAAAGAAAATTGAACACATCAGGGATCAAAATCAAGTTAATTCTCCAGCTAGGACCTTGGCTTTTATCTTAGTTCTTGTTCCTACCTTCCTATCACAATTGCCCACAGAATCCTGAAGGCTTCCTGGAATTTGGGGCCTTGTCTACTCTTGCTATTTCCCATACTAGATACTGGTGTCCTGATCAGAAACCCAAGCTTATGGCTAATGCCTAATACCTGCTGAGAGTTCTCCCCAAGTCACAGTGCCTGTTAGTTTGTCCTCATCTCTGCACAAGGCCTTCTCCAAGATTCTCTGCACACTTGCCTGTCAAAGAAGTGACAACCAAACACTGTTTTTTCTTTTTCTGTGCCTTGATTATATCTCACAGTGAACAAAAGTAAATGTAAAATCTTACAGTTTGAATCATGGACAGGGTATTGTTTTTCCCTTTGAGCATAAGGATCATCCTAGCTAATGGTATCAAGATGAAGTTGATGGGTAAAGTAATTGGTTAGGCTTGGGAACAGAAAGGTAAAGCGAAACTCAATTGGTTAACTTGAGTTTTATTCTCACTATTGGAAACAGTCAGGGTTTAATTGTGAAATTGTATAAAATATAATTAAAGAGAAAACATGGCCTAATAATTATAACAGCAAGGCCACGACCTCAGAGTAATACTTCAGCAAATGAAGCCCAAATTAATAAAAACATTAAGCTTTGGCCACTAGTGTTAGAGGATGATTTCTTTTTTATTTTTCCCTAATTATTGCTTGATATAGAAACTTTATAAATTCCAACATACTTATGGAGAACAAACATGATTTATTCATTATTGAGCAAGTGATCATAATTAGGATACATCAAATAATCAGCTTACTTTTTGAAGGATAAGCTGAAAGCTATTTTATGACTTTACTCTCTGCTTCACTGCTGCAACCAGAGACTGTATCACAGTGTTTGATCCATAGCTATGTAAATTCCAACAGGTTATATAAGCTTTTGGGCCCTCAGTCAAGTCATCTGTAAAATGATACTTTTTAAATAGGATTCTTAAAGGACAAAAGAGCAAAAACATGCATGAAGTGAAGTGTCCTGCAGGTGTCAGGCACACAGTAACCACTCAGTGAATGATGTCAACATTACTAGCCACAGAGATATTCCACACACCTAGTCTCTGTGTATTACACTTATGTATTCTCTGACCCTTATGCCCAGAGACTCTAAATTTGCTCTCTTCCATCCTCTAGTACCAGCAGCCCAGATCTCATTGCCATCATATTCCCTGGTTTTTACTGGACACTTTGTCAATGAACATAAATTTTCACTGCAGGGTCTTCTTCTTTGTTAAGGGAAAGCTATCAGTCTCAGCAAGCTGGAAATGATGCTAATTCAAGCTGTTGAATCTCACATCTTCTCTTGGGCTCACTCATAGGCTAGACTGCCTCCCTGATAATCATTCTCTCAGTAGCTCATTGGGGAAAAGAAAAAAAGTCCTGTGCTCTTTTAGTTTGTTCTGCTTTGTTTTTGAACAATGTTGAATTTTACCTTAACCCTGTACTCTTGGAAAATAGTTATGGTTAAAGAAATCACCCCCGCTCTTTGTGTTCAGGGAAAATGCTTACTGCAAAGGAACACACTTTCTCTTATGACTTAGATAAGGCTCATGGGTGCCTCCCTGGTTTACCTGTGATAAGGCTAGACACAGACCCTCCAAATTCCCATTCTTTGTTTCGTGAATGATTAGCTGAACTAATCGGTAAATGATCAGCTGAACTCGTTCCTATTGAGAAATTGGAATAAAATGCCTGTTAATCAATTTTGGTTAAGTTTCTCTCCTTTCCCGGGCTCTTGAACTTCGACCCACTCTCAACCTGAGCTAGCATATAACCCCACCTGAGAATAGGCTGGTCTCAGGGTAAAAAATAAATTTCTGAATACATAAATAAATAAATAAATGTCTGATTCAATATCCAACCATCACTTTCATTTCATTTTCCCATACCCAGTTCTCTCCAGCGTTATTTATTTCTCCCTACAAGAGAAAAATTCTTTTTGCCTTAAACTTGAGATGCTTGCAGGTTTCATGGTCAGAATTTTCTCTCTTTTGCAGTAATTTCTTT
Source organism: Indri indri (assembly GCA_004363605.1). Classification (NCBI taxonomy): domain Eukaryota; kingdom Metazoa; phylum Chordata; class Mammalia; order Primates; family Indriidae; genus Indri; species Indri indri. The sequence goes on from RJWJ010005385.1 coordinate 60,391, forward strand.
CTTCTCTTTTGCAATAACCCTTGTGAATAAAGTCTCATTTTAGTCTGATTTTTCTTTTAATTTGATAGTTTATTGCTTTGCTTTTTGGAAGATCTGGACATGGAGGATTGGTGGGAGATGGTTGAAAAACTAATGGAAAGCAAAAGCAACGAAGTAAATTTGCAGGATTGGGGTGTGTGTGTATGTGTTTCCACAGACAATCTTCTCCTTAGAGAAACTGGAAATGGAGTGGGAGCAGAGTTGGAGGAAAGCATTCCAAGAAGGCTGTGAGGTAGAAGCAGTCTCTGGATCTCTTAATCCCAAATTGGGTTCTGGACTCAGACCTGTGACCATGGGGCAACCTCATCCCTAGAGGTAGGAGCTGCCTGGAAATACTTGCCCTCCTCATTCTTTCTCCCCTTGGAAGCTTAAGTGTAAATCTTCTCTAGGCCGAATCCTTGGGCAAGAATGTTTCCTGTTAAGTCAGTAGGAGCCAAAGGAGATGTAAGGAAATGAATCTCCAACCAAGCTGATCAGCCAAATTTCAGCAAATACCAGAGGTATGCCCAAAGGACAATTTAAAAAATGCCTAATGACTCCTGGAGTTTGCAGTTATTTTGAAATTTAGTCTTATTGGTTCCTTCTCATTTCCAGGAACAATCTCATCTGAATAGACCATTTTCTGTCAACACCAAAATAATATTCTATTCTGATCTTTCTTTTTACTGAATTTTTATTGTGGAGACTCACATTGATGGTGTACTAGAACTATGCCACAGGCACTACAGACATAGTGTCCTATTTGATCTTCACAGCATATGAAACATTAGTAAGACATTATTCTTTCCACTTTACAGATGAGGAAACTGAGATTCAGAAAAGTTAACTTGAAAGATACTATAGACCTAACCAGTAGTGGTGCAGAAACAAATTATTCCAATTAACTGCATATGACTCAAAAAATCCTGTTTCCATTATACTACAGTGCTTAACTACACACTTAACTATAAACTTGTCTTAAATTTACATGAAACATTTATTTTTTTATATTTTCTTTCTCATATCTACATAAAAAATAATAGCATAAAGCCATGTGTAAAGTAGTGTAAAGTATTACTCAATCATTTTATGAAACCTATTCGTGGATTTTGTCCCATTAGTATTTTTCAACACTTCTGTGAAATGGACCAAATTGCATTATTTTCTCCATTTGTAGAAGAATTATTTCAAATTAAAATAGGCTAAGCAGCTTTTGTAAAGTGAGACAGCTACTAAAATGTCAACATCCAGTTGTGAACATAAACTTTTAGATTCCAAATCCATGACCCCATAAAACACATCACATTTTCTTTATCAATTCTATGTATCTCTTTGGCTATTGTGGTGTCTAAAGAAAGCATCATAATTTCTTAACAAATTATTTTCATTGTGAGGCAAAATACGTACTAGAGAGGAAGTCAGTAGGAAAATATGTATGTTATACTCAACCAACAATAGAACCACAGTAAACTAGTTTATCCAAAATATAGTTGAAATATAATCTGAAGTTATTCTTTTTTAGCCTTCCTTGATTTTATTAGTTTTTGGCATATAGAATAGTGCACAAACAAGAAAGGTACAATTTACCAAATAACTAAAATGTAAATATCTAGTCAAGAACTAAAACAGTGGGAGAAATTCAGGCTACAAGCATATTCTACCAGAAGGAAAAAAAATTAAAGCTGGAAGGTCCAAGATGCAAAAAGGCAGGAAGAGCAAAGAATGGTAAGTACACATGTAGATGTACATTCTGTTAACATATTAATAATGTCTGATGAATTTACAGATAGAATAAAATGTAGGGCAACATTACAAATTGGAATGAGATTAATTGAAGTACAATAAGCTCATTGCATTATCTGGGAAGATAGTAAAAGTATTTTTTAGTTAACTTGACTGTGAAATGGAATGAACATATAGAAAATCCATAAAACATGAAAGCATAGTTTAATAGAAAATTGGGAAGTGAATGTCTGTATAACCATCTCTGCCCTGACTCTTATGGTAAGCACTCTCTTTTTTTTTGGTGCTGTGACAATTAAGTATGTCTACTTATGGTAGTATTTGTAAATATTCTTTGTATGTTTGAAATAATATGCATTGTGTTGCTGCTGGGTGAAATGATCTATACATGAATAGCCATTTGGCCATTTTTGTTTTAACGTTGTTCAAATCTTCTCTATCCTAATTGATTTTTTGTGTGATAGTTACAAATAGAGGCATATGCTTAAAATCTCTCACAGTGATTCTGGGGGCTTATCCACTGGGGTAATTTTGCATCTTTTGAATATATGCATATGTATATATATGTATGCTATGTGTTTGTATATATATGCTAGTATATAAATGTATGCACTAGTATGTATGTACTAGTATGCATATATATGCCAGTGTGTGGACATATATATGCATGCCAGTGTGCGTATATATGTACTAGTATATAAACATATGCTAGTGTGTGTATATATATGCTAACATATTTATATATGCACTAGTTTATATCTGCTGGCATACATTTCTATATATATGTTAGTGTGTATATATTTATTTATCATTTATTTTCCTGATGAAATGAATCTTTTATCTTTATTAACTGAATATCTCTTGTAATACTTTTTTTGTCTTAACACATTTACAGTAGGGCTGATTCATGGCCATGTGTTCTTGATGTTTTTTTCTTTCCCCTTTTCTCCTACTCTGCTCTGCACCAACATGACTTTCTCCTGTATCCTCTGGGGATAAGATTAGTACTAGTTTTCCTTAACACTAAGGATATAGCCCTTTTGGATTCCAGATTCCCCTTCCTGGACAGGCCCTGAGTTCTGATTTCTGTACCCCTCTCTTTCTCTTTCCCTCATTTCTACTAAAGCCAGAGAACATCGCCCCCAAAATGAAGAAGGCTCAAAGTCTTTGGGGATGAGAGAGGAGACGGTGAGGTCAATTGTTCTATGTGCTGCTAAGCTTCCTGGATTCCCACTTTAGAGTACAACTTTGACCTGGAATTTTCACATAGTATTGTCTGCTCTTAGATGTTTTAAAGTGATTTAAATTTCTATATCCAAAGTTTCCAGTTTTTGTGTGTGTGAAACAGAGAATTCATCCAAATAACTTAGCCTACCATTTCCAGAAACCAAAATTCAACAGAAACAGTATTTTAGCATGGAACTGTTGGAACTCAGAAAATGATACCCAAAGTATGGTGCTTTGGCACACTGCGTACTTTGAACTACAGGAGATTGGAAGGCATCAGAAGCACAGTCTCTCTGACCTTCCCCTGCCCTTCTCTCTCTAGCCCCTCTTTCTCCCAGAAAACAAGTCATAGGAACCAGAATTCCTCTTCCCTAAGGAAGAGCACAGAAACCAGAATAATCTAGAAAGGTCACTCTCTCCCTTCTCCCTTGAAGGCCCTCATTCCAGAAGGTCCTTCCCCATACCCAGGAGGAAGGAATGCTGTACATAGAGAACAAGAAGAATCTCAACAGGCAGGCCTTGCTGGGTTTCCCTTCTCTGTCTTTACCATTAGATCATATTCTTTGGTCCAATCACATTTCTAAACGGTTGTCCATTCTTAATTGAACCTAAGCATACATATGGACTGTTTTTCCCAGGTTATGGGTCTTCATTGCCAAAGGCTCCTATTTAAATAAGTTCATTATGTTTTTTTCTTGTTAACCTGTCTTTTGTTACAGGAGTGTTGACCATGACCCTGATGATGAGTGAGGAATGGTTAACTTCCCCTTTCCTTCCACCTTTTCTCCCATACAGAACCAAACTTGAACTGCTTTTTCATGGAATTTCTAAAACTCTGACATAATATTCTTAATATCTGAGGCTTTTAACTGCAGGAGGTAGGCCTTTTGTATGGGGAAATAATCAGGAACAATATTTCTTGCCAACCCAGAAAAACTTTCCACAAAAGTAGAATAGAAAGAAAACAGTTTTATTGTTGAATAAGTATTAAATCACACTGCAATGTTCATCACGGGCACCAGCTAAAGAGATTGCAAAGATGGAAATCTCACCCTTTTATATAGTCAAGCAGATACAATCCATTACATAAATGTTGTTATGATAAATGATAATTAATCTCCAAGTAAGAGGACATGACAGCACCATTTGTCACATAGAATTTATCCCAAGTTTACCTGATAATAAAGGTGGCCATCTGTGTTAGCTAATTGTTTTTATATGAATGAATAATACAATTCCCATATTTATATAACAAGTAGATAGTTAAAACTTGGAGTCAGATGTCTAAGTTAAACTCTCAGAGAGACTAGAAGACTAGGGTGCTATCTTTTTGATGTTTACATTTCAAAGAGATGACTCTAGGCCTTTAGAAAAATATATGCCTGCATTATAAAACAGATGAGAGGCTTATTTAGACTTTAAAAAGATTTATGTATGTCTCAGAGGAAGAGAGAGAAAAATTTACAATTACCAGTTTTCTAAAGAAAATGCTCAAAAAAAGGGAGAAGGAAATACCTTTCCTTTTTTATGAGGGAAAAATCAATTTTTCGCTTATTTTAATTTGCATTTACCCTTACATTTGAGAGAGAAATCTCTGCTTTGAACACCAATAAGTAAGCCCCCAAGCACTGAACAGGTTGAAAAACCCCAGAATGATGAAAGACTTAGTATTTTTTTACCCCCAGGAATATATCTCAATGGAAGAGAAGAGAAAACTGGGAGAGGAGAGAGTCATTGATGTAGGTTCAGGACAATGGGATGCTACTAGGTAGAGCCAAAGAATTCCCAATTTTATGATGAGATGGTATTACAGACATGATTTATTCCCCACTTCCCATGTGAAACTCCAGGAGTGTAACATGCCAACATTTGCAGCCTTGCAGTAGAAATGGCCACAGGTCAGATATAATTGTGAAGAAATTTCTATGTTTCTTGCAGTCCAGATTGGCTGTCTGAGAATGGTGTAGGTTTTGAATATCTAGAGACTTCTAGTGAACCTGAAAGAAGTGTGGAAATAGTCCGAGGAGGACCCAGTGGCTTTGAAAGGACTCAGTGTTTTAGATGAGGATGACAGCATATGTCCCTGGTAGCTTTGGCATCAGTGAACAGGTCAGAGAGCAGACATCAACAGATGGGATTGATGACAAAGCCAGAGACATCTTGGCAGAGGCAATAATGAACAGAGAAAAGGTTGTGAAACAAACATAAACCCTAATGTGACAATTTCAAATATACCACTATCTACAGTATGGATAGTCCACAGGAAAACAGATGATGAAGGTGAAATCTAGATTTTTTTCTTTAGAGAATACTGAGAAAAAATCAAGAAGTAGCTGACTTTACCACTGACATTCAAGTTTGTTTCCTTTCTTCTGCAAATTGAAATATGGAGAGTAACGTTTGGTAAAAAGGTAACACAAGTAATATCTTTGTGCAGCAGATCTTATGACTTTGGTAATTGTAGTATCCTAAGTAGGGCCAGATGTGAGAGTCTAAAGTAGTGCATATCTGCCTCAAGGACTAATATTAACCTTGGATGGGAAAGGGAGTGAGTCAGCTTGAGGCCAAATCTCTAACCTTGTGAGAGGTATGAGATTGACTCAGAAATCATTGCTGAATTTCAAATAGTGGATTGCAATGAGACAGTGTAATAACATTGCAGAATCCATCACATCCCCTGGGTTGATATAGTACTGTCAGCAGAAGAAAAAACGCCTGTGGATGGTTATGGAAAAAATATCATGAATGTCTTTGCATGGACCCTGAATTGTCCTTGCAAGTATTTAACTTCTGAGAAGGAAAAAGGAAATTCCAGGGCTTTCTAGGAAAAAGTAGGACCCTAGACTTGATCTAAAAATTGTAGTCAGTTTTTGAGCAAGAGACGGTAGAGCATTTCCATAACAGCTGAAACTTTCATTATACCACACGTATTCTACTCTCTGCTTTCTTTAAAAAATAAAAGCAAAACCAAAAAAAAATCTGTAATAAGCTATAACCATTAAGAAAACATGGCCAGTGATATGGAGAGTGAGACAGGATTAGGAGGTCACTGAGGCCAAAGAGGCTTCAGGACTAGAGTCACTTTATTAATGAGACACCCTGGGAGTTGTCCTTCCCCATGTTTATTTGGAGCCAGGCAGTTAACGCCAAGAGACTGGACTGTGATTCTCCTATAGATAGGAAAGCATGGCCAATGATTTGTGTTTTGGAATCAGATCATTTTACTTGCACTTCTCATGCAAAGACAATACTCTCTGTTATTTTCTCAAGGTCATTTAAGACTGAGTACTACTATTCCCGTGATTAAGATTTCTTTGTTGGAGTGAGAGAAAGGTGAAGTCAATGCTAAAAGAATGTAGAGTCTACTGTGGGAAGGAGTTGAAAATGGCACCTGGAATGGAACCTGGAGTTTAGGTTATGGAATACATCCTAATAGGATGACAGTGGGCAGGAGCGTTATAATGTCTATAATATACTTAAAATACCAAACACACACATACGCATACACAAAATGTGTATATTATTTAAATATTTAGTTCAAGCACTAACTCAGGTTCAGATATCACATGAAGAACATAGTCTTAAAAAATCTGGTGCTCAAGTAGGAAGTCCAAACTCAAGTTGCAGCTCCTGAAAGTGTTTCTGTTCCTTATCAATCAGTGAACAAACTAGGCTTTGTCGATTAAAATATTAAATACCAGGAATGGAATTTTATTGGTGAAATAGACGTGTTGACTAGACTGATAATTTTTGTTAATGGACTCTCATAGGTGAAATGAAAAGTAGTTAAGCCTTATGGACTGGCTGAATCTAGTGTAGGAAATACTGCCCATCTCTGCACAAAGGTATTTTAAGAATCTAATGAGGTTGATAGACTTTACCCTTTGGAATAGTGCTCAAGGCTTGATTCCTAAACAGCCATGTGTCCCACTACTTGATTAGGATTATGGTTCTTAAACTTGACTACACATTAGAAGTACTTAAAATACTCTTAAAAGCTGCAAATATCTGAGCCAAAATTCATAATAATTAAATCAGAAACCCTGGAGGAGGAGTCCAGGAATTAGTGGTTTTTAAAACTTCCTAGGACAGTCAGGTGATTCCAATGTGCAGCCAAGGTTGAGAACCACTAGTCTGAGAGGATATATAGTGCCAATTATTACCAGGGTTGCAGACTCCAGCCTTGCAATGGTTTTGGATCTGCCTAGAGTGACTCTTTTATGTAAGGAGGTAGTTAAAGCACCTAAAGGGACAGAGAACTGGACTTCATGGAGCCCACAGAATAGGTTGTGTGAACTGCTTTGTGCCTGCTTGATAATCACTGTTTGATTAACCCATTTCTGCATATGTGGTAGCAATTATTCCAAGACTCAATTTACACTGACAGAAAAGTTTATGGGGAAGCAACTACCCTTATCAATTTCCAACTTTGGGCAACATAGTCTATCAGAATTAAACTAAGGATTGTGAAAGACAAAATTGGCCTAAGTCAGATTTTACTGGGTGTTGGAGGTGGGGGTGTAATCTGTTACTCACCTAACCATGGGCTATCTTGTGTAAGATAGTCACTATTTTGTGGTTCTTTATTATGGATAGAGACTTAATTACCATATTAATCAAAGGATAAAGGCATTAGATAATTTTAGATAATCTGGAAATTAGATAATTAGATAATCTGGAAAGCAAAATCGTACTAGGTAGAGAAATACTTATTGGTTATAGTCAGCAACCACAGGAGGGCAAACGTGTCCCTATATTTTTGGCTCTGTAACTAACTAAATTTAGATATTGGGCTTTCATTTTAGCTAATGAGCGGAAATTTTAATCTTTCAAATTGGAAGTAAATTCAGTAAATTCTCTTTTGAAACTCAATCTCTTTTAGAGTAGAACTCTCTTAATTTAGGAATTTTCTGTCCTCCCTTTCCTTTTATTTGCCTTGGAGGTAATTTATCTTCTAGAGGTGATTTATAAATAGCACATCATTTGAGAGAGAGAGACAGAAAGAGAGAAACAATTTATGTATAATGACATTGGAGCCAATAACCTATATTGGCTCTGGCTGAGATATGTTAATATAATCTTAATTATTCTTACTGGTTGATATCTATCCATTGCCTCTGTGTTTCAAATGTCCATGCACCCTCTGCTCTGTGCCCAATTTATTGCATATCAACATGAATCTTCATTTTCCTGTCACTTTGAGAGCTCTCCAAGTCTCCAGCCCACTCTTTGCCATTTTTATGTCCCTCTGAAGGGTGTAGGCTACTCTTGAAAGTTTCCCCATACATCACATTGAGAGATATATACTCACAACTTGCTACTCTAAAATTCAGGTGACAAAGTGGCCTTGTGACTTCTCCAAGAGCCTTTCACTAATCTCTCTTTATGTTTGGGTTTCACTAAA
>RJWJ010005386.1:0-68679 GCA_004363605.1 Indri indri
TGCTGCCTCCCCACGAAGGCCCCGTCACCCCATCTGTAAGTCAGCCCTCCATCCTCTGGCTTCACAGCAGTTACCCTCATTTTAGAAACCTAAAACACATTCTTCACTGTGTGGTGAAGCTACAGTAGGCGCTACAAAGTGCAAAGAAAAACAAAAAAAGAATACAAATTACTCTAAACATTTTCTTATAATTTAAAATGACAAATGGTTTTTTGTTTGGGGGGTTTTTTTGGGTTTTGGCCACATGTTGGGCCAAGGAGTTGGTGTCCAGCATTGGGGTACAATGGTGTTTACAAGGGAATGGACAGAGAATCACAAGGTCAGTGTAGCTTGGGTTAGTGTACGTTGAAACATCACCCTATGCCTGTGGACAAGTATTAGACCCCTCTACTGTGAAAGACAGGGACAGTCATCGTCTCCCCGAGGAGGCAGGGGCTGTGACTGGGACGGAGTACATAAAGGAGGCTCTGTGCATGCTGGCAGTGTTCTGTTGCCCTCACTTATCGCAATTACATGGTTGCTCACTTTAAAAATATTGATTCAACCTACATAGTCCAAGCTGTACACTTTTTTGTATGTTGTATTCAATAACGCAACATTTAAAAATAAAAGTAAAATAATTCAAAGGAGTAAAAGCTATGGCATTATGATGCGTTATGACTTAAGATCTTGTCTTCAGCAGAATACTGTACCTGAGTGTATCCCAGACCCAAAACACCAAATACCAACAGTAGATGATGTGGGCAAATAGAAGCATATCTTTAACACAGAAAATACACGAAGCTGGATACACAAAAGGTTACACAGAATAGAGATTTAAAAAAAAAAAAAAAATGAAGAAGGCCATGATGGAATAACAGGGCCACTGTAAGTAACTAGAAAACAGAATGAAATATATGAAACAATGATCCTCAGATGTTGGACAACAGGTAGTACAAAGCTGTGATCTCTGAAAGAAGGAAAATGAGTCCTAAGACTACCCCAACATTTCTACCTGAAAGCACTTTTTGCACAGCAGTGCAAAGAGGAGTAACCCAAGCAAAGGAAGGGGGTCCTGCCCAGTCGGGGGGCTGCGGGAGGGGGAGCAGATTTCAAGAAAGCCATGATGGGTGGAATCTGTAGAGCGAAGCATAGGAGATTGGAGAAATTCCAGAAGCTTACAGAGGGGTTGCACTAAGTCTGTGGGTGAATATTAAGATGCACAAAGGTACAGGAGAAATATACAAGGCCAGGCATGGACAACGGGGACTGCACGTGCAGATGAATTCCCGAGCTCACACAGGGCTGTGACAGGTTCAGATTATGACCAGCCAGGGGAGAGAGGCCATAGTGAACGTCTGGGGAACTGAGTGGAGACCGCAGCAGGGTTACACCCTACTAACGGATCTAAACAAGGCATCTAGTAAGGGCTACTCGAACCTGATCTAATGAAGCTTCAAAACAAGGTTCTAAAGGACCAAGCAAGTAATTTAACTGCTAGGTGGAAAAAAAGTATAAAACTTTTAAAAAGATGACAAAATCTAGCATCTCCCCCCCACAAAAAACGTTATAATATCCAGTATCCACTATAAAGTTACTAAATGTGACAACAAACACAAGAATATGGCCCATAATCAGGAGAAAAATCAGTGAATAGAAACAAATCTGGAAATGTAGACATGATGGAATAAACATAATCTGGATAAAATAGCTATTTTGGAATTGAGTAGAGTCCAGAAATAACCTCACACATCTATCAACAATTGTATAAAAGGTTTGCTTGGACAATTCACACAAGACCACATGCCAATGGCCAGTAAGCAGATAAAAAGAGACTCAGCATCACGAATCTTCAGGGAAATGCAAGTTAAAACAATACTACATACTATCTAAATGGTTAAAATTTAAGAACTGGCAATATCGAGTGTTGGAGAGACTGTGGTGCATTTGGAACTCCCACTCATGGCTACTGGGGATGCAAAATGTAATCACCGCGGAAAGCAACTTAGCCATTACCACATGGCCCAGCACTTCTGCAACATGTTATTTACCCAAGAGATATGAAAATAGGGATCCACAAAAACACCTGTGAACAAATGTTCATTAACAGCTTTATTCATAATAGACAAAAACTGTCCATTACGGGTAACAGATAAACAAATTGTAGTGTATCCATACAGTGAAATACTACTCAGCAATAAAAAGAAACAAAACACTAATACACGTGTAAATCTCATGCTGAGTGAAACACGCTAGACACAAAGCAGTACATGCAGTGTGATTCCATTTTCATGAAATGCTAGGCAAAGACCAGTCTAATCAATGACAAAGCAGATCAGTGGCCTGGACCACTCATTACAATGCAGAGAAGGCTCTTTCTGAAGGGATAGAAATGTCCCACATCTTGATTATTGCCACGGTATACACATTTGTAAAAACTCATGAACTGTACACTAAAAATAATTCAATTTATTGCATATAATAAAGTTGATTTAAAGTTTTTTTTAAAATGTGCTTTAAAAGGTTCAGATGAATGCCTACAATATTAAAGAGAACTGAGGTGTAACGGGAACAACTATAACACCCTTTGCCACTATCAGCTGGTGCTCGAGCACTGGTTAGGGAGTGAGGCCATGGAGGTCCGAGCTTTGGTTATCGGCCAGCTGCGAGACTCTAGGCAAAGTATTTTACCTCTCTGAGTCTCAAGTCTCTCAGCTGCAAAAGGAGAGTGAAATGTGGATGAATATGTGGGCTTTTCTGGCTTCGCCTTTGTAGTGGACACTGTTGGTGCCCTATCCTATATGCTTAGATCTGCTCTACCAGGTCTGCACCTGTCCCCCAGACCTAACTGCTCTTTGTTGTTAATGGACGGTTCATCCTTAAAGGACTCCAGAAGACTGTCCTGGGCACCAGATACCTCACCTGCCGCCCATGACTGACCCATGAAGGAGACAGAAAAAGCCTTAGGCAGAGCAAACTCTGAGATGCGATTATAGTTCAGAGCCACCTCCCAACATGTAGAGTCAGAGACTTTCTTTACAGAAATAAAACCCTCGTTTGCTTTTCCCCCTCATTTCTTTCTTCCTTTCTTTCTGGTTTATCTTGCGATTTCCTTCATAAACCACTTTCACTCAAATTCTTGGCTTAGGGGCTGCTTCTGAGAGAACCCAAGCCAATACAGCCTTTCATAACCTATGCAAACGGAACGGATGAAGTGTGATCCCGGATGGCACTACCGTGTGGATGGTCTTAGTGACACTGTGCAGGGGGCGGGGGATAAATGAGAGAAACAGGAAAAATCACTCTTGAAAATACAGAAAGGAAAATAAATCTGTCATTAACAGAGAAATGTAACATCAAGTTCTAGTAATCATTTTCTAAGATTCTACTGGAGAATTGAATTAAAAAGCTGCCCTGCTTATTGTGAAACATAAAACTGGTTAGATTAAGACAGCCCAATTTCCTCAATAGTATTTTTGTGTTCCATTAGTAACATAACAGTACTCTTAGATTGTAAATGCACCTGATGTCGTACCATACCTGAAGATGCCCCACAGCACATTCTGGGATGGTTTCTCAGGGGTAGAGAGAGTGCGTATTTGTCAGCCAGGCCACACTCAGGAAGGGAAAGGGCAGAAACAGAAGGACAGTGTTCCAACAAGAACCTCGGCGTTTATTACTGGAACAGGATGAGGAAGTACTGAGGTGCAGGAGGAAGAGGCAAAGGAAAGTGACATGGTCACATTCCCCCCAGGGTGGCAGGAAGGCTGAGGTACCTACATTGTGAAAAACTAAACAGGGAAAGGAGGGATGATTCTTCCTCCCACCTATCACCTGGATAACTGAATGGATTCCACATTGAGAATACTGAGCCTCGGGTCACATGAAAGTAAAAAATCATAAACTCTGTGTTCAGTCTACTGGGGTTCAAATCTAGGCTTATCACTTGTATATCGCGTGACCTTGAGTAGGTTCTTTAACCTTGCCAGAGCTCGATTTCCTCCTCAGTAAAATGGAGCTAACTTCAGTGGGCTGTTCTGAAGATTAAATGAGATACTGCAATACAAAAAGCCCTTTAATGCTGGTTAGCTATGATGCTGTCTCTGCTGCTCAGATCACAAGAGCGAAGAAATTACAAAGTCACATCCCCCCCACCCCGCCTTAGCTCCAGAGAGCATCTGTGGCTAGAGCTAAAGCTCCCCAGATCACTCTGCCCCCATGTTTGACCTGCCCACGGTTTCAACTGGCTGATGCTAACGGGACAGAGTCAGCTTTAACAAATGAAATATATACACACATATACATCTGCCCACTCTTCACCCTCAATCTGTGCACATGGGAGCAAAACAGAAACAAGAGAGACGTTAGTACCTGTAGCTTAATAAATTATAAGATTATATCCCTTTCTGCTTCCCCTAGCAGAATTTGCACTCTCCGCCACATATGCATTTACACAAGATGTGGGGGGCAGATCAACACGTATGACTGATAGACAATTAAGAAAATATTGCTTCTCAAGGCTTCTTAGTATTACATAATGTTGCACTTTCCATTTGTTAGTGAATGGTGTATTAATTATTTTTTAAAATCTTCTATATTTTATGATGCTTTGACATCTCTGGGGCCTTGCTGGCTGGAAAGAGACTGCCCCTCCCAGGGCTAGCTAATTCTTAAAAAGACAGCAAATGACTCCCGTGAACCCGCCTTTCATACACAAATCAACCAGTCCAAAGCCTAAGTCCCTGACTCCTCTTTTATCTAACTCTCACACCTCAAACCAGTATTTCCCCTGCCCTAAAGCAACTCATGGCCAGGCGCCGCACAACTAGAGACCACTCCCATAACCTAGAGTCTGCTGAAATTATTCAATCAAGCCAATCCTAAACTTGCTCAAACTTGCCTACCCTGCCTTGTGCATTTCTTCCCAAGGAAACCCCATAAAGACTGTTGGCTCTGATTTCTTCTTCCTTCTGGCTCCTGACTAATCTGGAAGCTTCCCCATGTGGCCCTGAATCACCTGGCATGCCTCCTTCCCTTGAGAGCTCTAGTACTAAAACTTCTTTCAATGGCACTGACCTCTTCCTGCCATCATTCAGTCACCTCTATAAATCCTGGGCATAATAATCAAAACAAGACGGGTCACATCGGCAGACTGTTCCTGACAAACTAGGACAGAAATATTAATGGATTAATTTGCTGGAATGTCCAGTGGTATATACTGTCTTCAAAATGCTCTGCATGTGAATCTCAACTGTAATGGAGTCCAACTCAGTATTTCTAGTTGGCCCTAAGAGCTACAACTCAAACACACAGAACGTTATAAAGAGACCTGACCTGGCCCACAAGAATCTCTAGAGGCCAGACTGGTTCAGGGAATGTTTAACCTGGTCTCTAGGGATAAGAGATGGCAAAAGGTTCGGGCTGTGATGCCTGGATACCCTTGGGGCCGAGAGAGGCCCTGGATAGTTAACGAAATGGCCTGGGTTTGCCAGGCACTGCCTTATACCCAGAGCTCTTGCTTCATACTCACTGGTTAATAAAAGTTGAGCTTTCTCTAAAGTAGTGAGGATTTTGAACACTAATTTTAAAGATGTAAATATTTAAATATGCAAAAGATGCATATCTCATGTAATTATGAAAAAAGAAGTATGTTAGAGCCAATGTCTAAACAAGAGATGTAGAGGGGACTGTCTGGGACAGACAGAACCCCCCAGGCAAAAATCCTCAAAGATATACACACCATGGGCAGCCCAGGCATGCGGGGAATATGGAGGATGGGCAGAGATCAGCCAGTAAGAGTATGAACTTCTCAAGTTTAAACATTCACTGTAACTCAGTCTCTAGTTATCCTAACATTTAATACTTACATATGCGAATGCAACCTGCCTCAGAGTACAGAATTCATCCTCTAACAAACAGAAATGTATGGTCTTGAAAAGTTTTTGTAGTTGTAGATGGCCCCCAATAATCCTCAGCTCCTACTATTTCATGCCCCTGGAGTATGGGCTAGCTTCTAATGAGCGGAACATGTGACAAGGTATCACTTCTGAGGTTAAGTTACAAAAGACTGTGCTGTTGTCTTGCTCATTGTCTCCATCTCCCCCTGGTTCTTCTTGGCTTTTTAGCTCTCATGGAGCATGCTACCATGTTGTAGGCCGTTCCTTAGAGAGGCTCACGGGGCATGGAACGAGGGACGCCCCTGGCCAGTAGCCCACAAGGAATTGAATCCTGCCAACAACCACGAGAGTGGTCTGGGAAGCAGATCCTTCTCCAGTCCAGCCTGGAGATGACTGCAGTCTGGCTGACTCCTTGATTGTAGCCTTGTGGGAGACCTGGAGCCAGAGGATCCAACTAAGCCTTACGCAGGTTTGTGGCCCATCAAAACCAAGATAATAAATATTATTTTAAGCCACTAAGTTTTGGGATAATTTGTTATGATAAGATTGATAACCTAACCAAATTAAGAGATAAACACAAATTGAAAATGTATACAAAAAATTTGAAATGTTTTTAAGTTATAATAATTACAAGATAGACATTCTCAGATCTCTTTTAATATCTTTAGAGGTTCCAGCTAATCATATTTCCCTCCATGTTGGGGAATTGGTGTACTTTCAATAAAATATTTGTCAACAGCTAAAATGGCACAAAACACTGACTGCAATGTTGACTGACACTTAAACGAATAAAATGAAATAACAACAATAACAACAAACTATCAGCATTTGTTTTGAATAGGTCAGCAGAAACACTCCAGCAGATTGATTTAAATATTGAATGCTATGAGAGATTCAGCAGGAAACATTTACATTTCTGAAATATTGCACAATTCAAACATGAACTACAAAAGAAGGTCCCCAAAGGCACCTTAGAAGGCGGCTTCATAAAGCAGGATCGTGCTTCATCTTCATCCATTACATTTGCTGAATAGATTTGTGAAGAATATTTATTAAATGTAAATACTCAAAGAAAGTATATTATACAAATGTGGTATTTTTTTATTAAGACCTAGTGGCCTTGGGAGATCACTGTACTATAATGCAATGTAATTTGCATGTTGTTTATTGTATTAAAGAAGTAATATATCACACATATTGTTAAAACGTCATGTACCTCAAGGGAATTCACATTCCATCAGTTTTACAGATGTGGAACTTTATAGGTAGAGAACACATTGTGAATTACAAGAGCTTACTGTGGAAGATATTACTCTTCGAAGAAATATTATTTTTGTCTATAATGCATATTTCTGTTCTTCCTGCTGTGCTCAGGAAGAATGAAATGAATATATGTAACTTTCCCTATCTTGCTTTTTATAAAGTATCTGCTATGTTTTATTATCTGTTCATTAATTCTACAGTTACTGACCATCTACTACATGCAAAAGAGGAAACATGATGTTCAGGCCTGATTCCTGAGCCCAGACTTCACCACTACACGATATACCTATGTAAAAAAAAAAATCTGATAAAAGCCAGCACCCTTTCATTATAAAAAACCCCAACAAACTAGGCACAGAAGGAACATACCTCAAAATTATAAGAGCCATGTAACAAAAAATTATTTCAAAAAAGAAAAATAAAATATAGAAGAAATTGTGACACACAAATTTAAAAACAATAATTATTTTACACATAGAATATGATTAACACCTTGAGAGGAGAATGGTTAAGTGCCATGAAAGTTTAGACACATGGGAGTTTCTTCTGCCTACTTTCTGGCTGAAAGTGTATGGTCCAATGGAACAGGTAGTAACTAAGAGGGCTTTGGAAGATGCCAGACAAAAGGACTCAGCCCCTGTTCACATCCTCAGCCATCACCCATCATTCCCCCAGTCATACCAGTATTCAGCTGCACTTAATTTCTTTTATTTCTTTCATCAAGTCCTGCTTAGCCTCTGAGACCTTTGATTTGACTTCTGGTCCTCCTTCTTCCAGAACGTTTCTCCTTCTCCTAACCCCTGAACCCTATCCCATTCCTCTTCTTTAAGCCTGGTTAACTCAGTCATCCTTTGAGTATCAGCTTAAGGCACTTTCTCTAAGTAGCCATGTCTACACTCTAGAATGGATAGGTTGCTTCTACTTGTTTTCCCTTGTTCTACTAATGTAATGGTAGTCCTTTCCATATTTTACTATATATTCTCATTTCTTCCCAATACTCCAACAGGGACCAGCCTACGGTTTCTTGAATGTCAGGTAAATAAGTATGAAACTCATTTTGTAAGCAATAGTGAGCCACAGAAGGTTTCTATGCCAAGGCATGAAAGGGTCTTTCTCTTTTGAAGTGACAGGGTCTTGCTATGCTGCCAAGGCTGGCCTCAAGTGATCCTCCCATGTCAGCCTCCCAAGCAGCTAGGACTACAGGTCTGTGCCACCACGTCCAGCTAATTTTTCCATTTTTTGTAGAGACGGGGTCTCACTCTTGCTCAGGCTGGTCTCGAACTCCTGGCCTCAAGCAATCCTCCTGCCTCAGCCTCCCAAAGTGCTAAGATTATTAGGTGTGAGCCACCATGCCTGGCTTGAAAGGATCTTAATTATATTTTAAGAAGATCATCCAACAGAAATATGTGGTTCTATTATCAAAAGAGTTGATACGATGGGACAAAATATTTTTCCATGAAAATTATACATTAAGTGAAAAAAAATTTAAAACGGTATGCACAATATAATCCCACTTGAGATAATAAATACTTTTTTTTACATTTTTGTGTGTGTAACAATATGAAAAAGTCTGAAAGGATACACATCAAAAGATTCAGAATAATTAGTTAACTCTGGGTTGTGTAAACATATATAATTTTTCTTCCTTTTATTTATTTATACTTTGTAATTTTCTCCTATACACTATTACTTTTATAAAGTACATTTTAAAACAAAAGGGAAAGGAACAAAAGGCACATGGTAATGTTTCTGAATTAGAAGAATGGTAGTGAAAAAAAGAGTAAAGAAGGAAATTTGAGTTGTAGAGAAAAAAATCAACAGGAATTGACAAGATGACTCTAAATTTTTTCAATTTAGTACCCATAAGAACTTTAATGTTTAAAAAATAACAAAATCAGTGGGAAAGTTGAGGAATCCCATTTTATACTTATTTGTTTTGAAGTTTTGAAGGCAAAACTAGGTAGAAGTATCCCATAACTG
Organism: Indri indri; assembly: GCA_004363605.1. Taxonomy (NCBI): domain Eukaryota; kingdom Metazoa; phylum Chordata; class Mammalia; order Primates; family Indriidae; genus Indri; species Indri indri. Next base: position 9,120 of record RJWJ010005386.1, read on the forward strand.
GAAATGTCTGACAAACGAGTAGGACAGTCTAAGCCAGATACATCGTTAGCATAGTAGTCACAGAGAAAAATACTGCTGTAGCTAAAGGAGAGCATGCTGAGGAACAAGGATGACTTCACATCTTTGGGGAATGACAAGATTTAGGGACCCTCTAAAGGGATATGAGTCAAGGAGAAAAAGAAGGATGAGTCTGAAGTAAGGAAAGTACCAGGTTTAGGAAGAAAGACACAGTCACCTATGTCAAATCTACACGCAGTTGGAAAAAAAGGATGCCCGAAAAGAAGTCCCGGAATTTGACAAATATATGGAATATGTAAATTATATTTTCAGAAGTTAGTATCGCTACACCACCATATTATGTTTTACTCAGATATTTTAAGTATCTGAAATTTTTCTTTATAAAATAGCCTAACAGCTTATCCACCTAGAAAAATATAAAGGATAAAATAAGACAGAGGTAAAATAGAAAGGCTTGAATTTTATTTCTTTCCATCTAAAGGAAACAACTTCATATAAAACATCATACACACAAGGAATTTTCATCAAATCTGAACACCGCATGTGTTGCTTCAAAGCTAATACAGAGGAGTTTGGTTCAGAGTAGTAAGGAATAAGCTCACACCGTCCAATCTCTCCCACTGATTACAAACAATCAGAGGGAGACTCTAAAAAGTAAATAAGAGCACAGAGGATTGGGGGGAAAAAATCAAAACCCATAGATCACATGGTGGTGAGTTCCCTATTTTTGTTGTTTTTATTTTATATGTATAATGTGTCTCATATCTCCCGTTATCTCCTGGGATAGCAAATGGACTTGAAGAGAAAAAGATCCGAGACAAAACCTACTCTTTCTTGTCAGAGGGTAGGGGTAGGGGTGTGTGCTACAAGACAAAGCTCTTATGAGTCTCCCAGGGCCATCTCAGATAAGCCCTAGGAACAGGATAAGCCCTTGCAACCCCAGGCAGGGCAGGCAATAGCGGTGGCAACTGTGGCAGTAGGAACCCACCTGCAGCTCATTTTCTCCCCATTTTGCCCTGAGATACATACATAGCCATCGAATGTGTTAAATAGTGCGGCAAGAATAAAGCCTCGGCTTACTAGGCCAAATATCAGAAAAGGAGACTCTCTTTAGGGAGCCAGAGTGTTGGAAAAGATGACAGAGAGGACAAGTTGAGAAAGGCATACTTTAAATCTGTATATTGGCTCACCCCTGAGCCATGCATGAAAGGAACTTGCTGAATAAACATCACGTAAGGTTTGAGAACTGAATAGCAGTGTATGCAACCATATGGATCCTAGACTGACCCCCGGGTGATGTGAATGCAAGGCAGACCAAAATAGTCTGCCAAGGCTTTGAAAATGAAATTGACTTTCGAATAAGAGCCCACAGAAGACAGGTCAGAACTGTCCATCTAAACCTAATCAGTCAATTGCCTACTAAAACAAATAAATAAACATTCTCCAAAAGTTTTAAGAGTACCAAGAGTGTCATAACATAATATTCAAAATGTCCACGATACAACCAAAATTATTTGACATACACAGAATCAGGAAAACCTAACCAACTCTCAAGGGTAAAGGCAATCAACAATCAACATAAGTCAATCCCAGGATGGTACAGATATTGGAATAACCAAAGACTTTAAAGCAGGTATTATAACCATGTTCCATGAAGTAAAGGCAAATGCTATTAAATGAATAGAAAGACATTCTCACTGAAAAAACAGAAACTACAAAATTTTTTTAAATCAAAATAAAAGCTTTAGAGCTGAAAAGTATATTAAGAAAAATTAAAAATTTCCTAATGAGGTTCAATAACAGAATTAAGAGACACATAGACCAATGGAACAGAAAAGAGAGCCTAGAAATAAACACACACATACACTGTAAAATGATCTTCCACAAGGGTGCCAAGGTTACACAATTGGAAAAGGATTGTCTCTTCAACAAAAGGTGATGAAAAAACTGGATATCTACATGTAAAAGAATGATGTTGGATCCTTACCTTACTACCATATACAAAAATTAACTCAAAATGGGTTAAAAATATAAACATAAGACCTGAAACTATAAAACTCCTAGAAGAAAACATAGGGGAAAAGCTTTATGACATAGGATTTGGCAGTGATTTCTTCAATATGACACCAAAAGCACAGGCAACAAAAGCAAAAATAGATAAATGCAACTACATCAAACTTACAAACTTCTGGGAAGCAAAGGAAACAATCAACAGAATGAAAAAGGCAACACATGGAATGGGCAAAACTATTTGCAAACTATATATCTGATAAGGGGTTAATATCAAGAATATATAAAGAATTCTTACAACTCAACAACGACAAAACAAATAACCCGATTAAAATATGGGCAAAGAACTTGACTAGACATTTACCCAAATAAGATATGCAAATGGCCAAGAAGCATATAAAACATGTTCAACATCACTAATCATCAGGGAAATGCAATTCAAAACCACAGTGAGATATCACCTCACACTCATGAGGATGGCCACTGTCACAAAAACAGAAAATAACAAATGCTTGTGAGGATATGGAGAAATTGGAACACAGAACGTTCCTCAATTAAACAGAACTATCATATGATCCAGCCATTCTGCTTCTGGATATTCATCCAAAAGAACTGAAAACAGGATCTTGATATTTACACACTCATGTTAATTGTAGCATTTATTATTCACAACTGTCAAGAGGTGGAAGAACCTAAATGTCTAACAGATGAATGGGTAAAGAAAATGCTGTATATACCTACAACAGAATATCAGTGAGCCTCAAAAGAGAAGGAAATTCTTTCCTATGCTACGATATGGATGAATCTTGAAGACATTACACTCAATGAAACAGCATTTTACAAATGCTTATTTCAAAAAATAGATGAAGTATCTAAAATAGTCAAACTTCTAGAATCAGAAAGCAGAATGGTGGTTGCCAAGAACAGGGAACAGGGGGAAAAGGGAGTTGTCCTATGAATATAGAGTTTGTTTGATGAGATGAAAAAATTCAAGGGATCCGTTGCACAATGCGCATATATTTAACACTAATATACTGTGCACTTGCAAATGGTAAAGACAGTAACTTTTATATTTTTTACCATAATAAAACAAGACTTGTACAAGGTTCGTAGCAACCTTTTTTCATAATACTCCAAAACTGGAATAACTGAAATTACAGAATAGATTTAACAGGATTTAAAAATAGTGATTTGCTCATACAATAAAAAGGAATATACTACTGATACACACAATATCATAGATGAACATAAACATGACCACTGATATATCTTTGCGAAGTGTCTAAGTTTGTTGTCCATTTTTAAACTAGGTTGTCTTTTTAATGTCAGTTTTCAGGAGTTTTTTATGTGTTCTAGATAAAGGTCCTTTGTCAAATACACTTACTATGAATATTCACCCATGCTAGGATATATATCAGTAGTGTATTTTTTAAAAATATGTTGAGTGAAGAATCTATTACCCAAATCAAACACAGTCCTCTTATATGAAGTTCTACAACAGGCAAAAATAAGCTACGGTGATAGAAATTTGAACAATTTTGCAGCAGGAGGGCTGACTTGAGGGGCAATGTGGAACTTACTGGGGTGGTGAAAACAGTCTGTTTCTTGACTGGGGTGACAGTTACAAAGGATTATATATTTGTCAAAATTCACTGAAAGTACATACTTAAAATCTGTGCACTTTTGTGTATGTAAATGAAACCTCGATTACCAAAAGAAAGAAAAAAAATTATGGTACAACTCTGAACCTACCAAAAGGTGATCAATCTCTGATCATAGTAATAATATCAAAACCTTATAAACCATACCTTATAATTACCTTCTAGTTAGTTACAAACATCTCCCATCAATATCTGTACCCCCACCACACGCGCCCACCAAAAGGTGAACGCTATCATGGAACACTTAAGGCCCCAAATAACTATCATTGTCAAGGTCAAATCTTTTACGTCTAAACAGTGTTTCATGGAAACAGCATGAAACAGCCAAACATTCCTTATTTAATTTTTTATTTACATACAGAGAAAATAACGCTGAAACCATACAATGTCAAAGCACAACATATGCGTGGACCAGCTGTTATGAGCAGATAATACCATTTGCTCCCTAAACTACTTCACAGGAATGTCTTGAAGATTAATGAGATAATGGGCCAGATCCTTTTCAGCAGGCAAAGTACTTGCTGTGGGTAATTTGGGTATGTTAGGGTGTAGTAAATCCATCAGGCCACACGAATACGATTGCTATGCTGAAGCAAAATAGCAGACTTGAAAATTTATATTCTGATAATCGAGTTTTTAAATATTCAGAATGATGTTTTCTGAAGCATAATTTATACTTGAAATGAGAGCTTATTGCTGTCCTTCCTTTTAATTCCTTTAAAAAAACAGAAAGCTTTTAATCTTTGAGTTAAACAATAAAGCTCTTCCTTTTAACATTTAAGTTTATCACTGTACTGGTTACCCAAGGATAAAGAAAACATGCAGCTCACTGCCCTCAAGAAGCTCGCAATTTAGTGAGGAAAACATAAAAATAAATAATTTAAATGCAACATGACAATGATTTTTGGCCCTATAGAAATACCTGCACAGGGCACCTACCCCAGCGGGGGGCAGCGATTTGGGGAGTGAAGCGTGGCTGTCAGAGAACGCCTTTGGAAAGCAGTGGCCCCTGAGCAGACCGACCCTAGAGGGATGTGGCAGTCGGTCAAAGGGAGGGCCTAGGGGCTGGGCAGAGAGTGCTCAGCCTAGATGCTGCAGGTGCAGAGAAAGACAGAAGCCAAGGAAGCAAAAGGCACTGCTGGAGGCCCTGCAGCACCAGGGCAGGAGATGAAAAGGGAGAGGCCAGTGGGGGCAGAATGGGAAAGCCTTCTAAGTAAGGATCAAACATACATGCATCTGGGACCCTGGAAAAGACTTAGACAGATTTGGCGGGCAGCAGCCTGAAGGAAGTAACGGAAGTCATTGCCGAGGAGATCTGCGGGGTGCAAACAGCAGAAAACTACTGCAGAAATCCTGGCAGTGGGTGCAGGTGACAAAGGGACAGGCAAAAGAAACTTGGGCAGGTGCAATCAGGTAAGTGGAAAAAAAAAAAAAAAATCCCAAAATCCAAAGGAGTAGAGCAGGAGGGAATAACCCACAGTGACAAATCAAAGAAGACAAGACTAAAGTGCTGTTGGGAATTTGTGGGGCTCCAGTGCCTGGGGCAAGAGCAGGTTCTGTGGGTGGCTGGAGAACAATGGAGGGAGTGGAGCTCACGCTGGGTGTGAAGGGAACCAGAGGACCACAGCCCACAGGGATCTGGGGTGAAGGATGGTTTTGAGGGGGTGGGGAGGAAGTTTACTGTTATCTATTAGTTTTTTTCTTTTGTAATTTTGGTTTCATTTCATTTTGACAGTTTCCAGTGTTTACATTAAAAAAAAATAAAAGAACCACTAGAAATTGTGGGAGAAATTTTTAAAACCAGGAAATAACTGGTAAAGATATTGAACACGAGAAAAGGACGAAATATAAAAGTTATTAAGACGTATCTGCAGGGGTAGTGCTGTCCAGAAGAATACCTCTTTCACTGAAAAAGAAGAGAAAGCCCTGACGCTGGGTTTAGATCCCAAAGAGTCTGTACGTGGTGGGTGGCAAGCTGAGGAAATTCATTTCGCATTTTGGTACCATGACAGCTTATTGCCGTTCGACCAGGACAGCTAGGGTTGGTTTCTGGTTTCCCAAATATTACTCAAGGAAAGAATATTAAACATTTATCCATCTAAAGTAAGTATAGAAGGGAGAGTTAAACAGTTATACATTTCAGATGTTCCTTTGAATTGTTTATTTGCAGTGACATAAGGATGAATCATAGTTGTTTAAAATGAACTTAATTTTACCAAAATTAGTTCCTCCCGCCCTTACAGATTACAACATCTGGTTGTCAATCACTGATAAGCAATAAAACCTAGTATACAATATGATAGTATTAAGAAAGGTTTATTATAGAACACAAAATTAAAAAGTAACTTTAAAAAATTATTAATTCTTCATGGACTTTTTAGAAACTTTCAGGGAGAGAGAATATCTCTACCCAAAAATGCCGTATTTCTTCTAATCATATAAAAGAGGCTGAGGCAACAACTTGTAGCAAATGTCATTTGTATTGTCACTTTCTACAAGTGACAATAGCGGTGTCATGTTGAACTAACGTATAGTACACATGAAAGCTGGTTCCCAAACTGTGTACGGCACATATTCACTGCAACAGATTACTCGCTGTATGTGCTCGCTGAAAACCTGGCCTCACACCTCAAACAGCTTTCTCCCTTCCACTTGCCCTCTCACCTACCTGTAAGGGGGTACCTCACTGCTATAAATAGAGGCGTTTTTCGCCTCTCAAAAAATTTATCATATACAATTCATTATGTATTCCCTTATTCCCTGAAGTCTATAATAAAATAATTACTTTTAAATGCAATAAGCAAAACAAGTAATGTGAGTACTATACGCTATTATACCATCTGAATAAATGTTTAAAGGGGTGAGTAGAGAGCTAAATAGTCACATAAACACACACACAAATATATAAAAAATACTTCAATATGTGTTTTTAAAAGGTTGCTCATGGCCACAGTAATCCTCTGCCCTAGATTAGCATGTCAGGGGCGTGACAGATTTAAAAGCTGTTAAAATGAGAGGTTTTCCTGCCACAAAGAAATCAAGACACAGAGAGAAGAAAAGGGTTTAGGGCTTTTCCTCAGCTATGTTATGTCTTCCAGAGTCGCTGATGAACATCATCCCTCGCTCCACCACCCTAAGCAAAAACAGCTGTGTCTTTAGACCACACTGTGGCAGGGCCCAGCCTCTTCTGTGGCAAGCACAAGAAAAGGAGGGACGGACCAAATGGAAGGTGCAATGGTCACCGAGACAGGAGCCCAACACTCTTGATCTCCACAGGCCGCTAGACCTGTGCTGAAGAAGAAAACCCATTCTGCACCAGGCAGGCAGGCAACCCTTTCTCCCTCTCTGCCCCCAGGAGCACAGCTCGACATACATACCCCAAATACCAAAATGAGCACTTCAGTTAAATATCAGTCACTAAGAAAATGGAGTTTAAAATAAGGAAATTCACTTACAAAGCGAATTTTACCCTCTTGTATGACTGTAGGTTGGGGGGATTATTTTTCTGATATGTTTTCTTTCATCAAAAAGGAGAACTTACTGTTGATGTGATCGATGTAGTAGACACCAATCTGAGGGTCAAACCCTGCTTCCCATCCCCACGGCAGCTCATCCCCAACACAATCAGCAAATGACAAGGGCTTCGTTAACCTATAACAAACCAGAATAGATACACCGGTGATTCTTTCCGTCACATCACATACGTCAAAATTTAGCACCTTGACTGCCAGTGAAGTGCCTAAGTCGCATTTCCTTGTTTTGTCGTTCGTGATGGTTCCCAGAGTTTGCACTACTGTGTTTGAAACCTTAAAGCAAAAACAAACAAAAAAACGCCAGGGAGAAAATACACAGTTGAATATCCAAAGAAGTAGGATAAGTCATAATACCCTTTTGAAAGTTCACAGCTTAAGTGTGGGAGATAAATCTACACAATAAATAAATAAAGCCATCTTAAATCAGGGAGCACTCCAAGCTGAGAGCAAAGCAGGCCTGGGATCCAGCTCTAGCTCTGCTGTGAAACAGCCATCCCACTAAAAAGAAAAATTTGTCCCACAATTCAAACACTGCAATCATGAAAATCGTATCAGTACCTCTGAGATACACACCAGGCTACATTAATTTCAGATGTGACGCTCTTAGGTAAATTAAACACTCAACTATGTGTTTAGTGAGGTCTACTATGACTTCTCCTTGAGAGGAGGGACAAATACATCTCATTTTTATAAGAATTTTGTACATAACAGTCACTCGACAAAATTTTTAATGGAACCAAACACAAAGTATTCATATATCAATGTGATCGCACCTTTTAAAACTGCCTTACACTTTCTCCTTAGACTATTTTCACATTAAGATGACTTTCTCTTAAAAGACACTCACTGTGACTCACTTATTGGGCACCTCTCTCTACCTCAGTTTCCTTCTCTATTAAGTGTTGATCACAACTCCGACATCCTCTCCCCACAATTTAACTACCTCCTAAGATTAATATGAGGATAAAAAGGAATTAACTTGGAACAGTGTCTAGGACATGTATTAAATAAGTAGTCAACAAATGTCAGTGATTATTAACATAAGCACGTGTGGACTCTCTCATTTACTTATCAGAGGAATCAAGTCAGGCAACACAGTACCTACTGAACTGTGGTTCTCAAAGTACAGTTCCCAGGGCCAGTGGCATCAACATCTGGGAAATGGCTAGAAATACAAATTCTTGGGCCCTACTGCTCAACCAGAAACTCCAGGGCCCAGCAATGTACGCTCTCCAGGTAATTCTGCACACTAAAGTGTGAGAACCACTGGCTTATAAATTATGAGCTTGAAATCTGGGCATCAAAGAGATCTGGGCTCAAATCCTTAATCTGCCACTTACTCACTATACAACCTAGAGCAAGTTACTAGCCTTAAAACCCCAGTTTCCTAATCTATTTTTTAAAAGGGAGTGGGAGAAGAGATTGCGAAGTTTAAATGAGAACAGTATAATGCCTGACATTTTACTTTTGTTTACTTTGTAAACATGGAGTCAACGTGAACTCAATTTGAGTAAAAAAAAAAAATTGTGCTCTTAGAATTTTGTTCAAATTCTATTTTATATCATAAGCTGCCCAGGAAAGTTGATCTATCTTTTGACAAATGAATCAGATACCACATCAAAAAATCCCCATGCCCTAGAAGGTGGCCTTGTCTATGTCGCTGTCCATAAGAATGACCTCTTTGACTACCTCAATAAAGCTAACCAGACAGAGCTCCTGTGCCAGGCACGCTGTCTTTTGTACTGTTTGATGATTCTCTTTCCCTAACTCCTTTATCAATGTCTGCTCTAAGGCACATGCATCCTAAAGAAATGAAGAATAAGGAAATATGAAAATGGCAAATTTAAGTGACAAAAGAGAAATATTAGACAAGTTTTACCTTGGCACCAACTCAATGTGCTTAAGTGTGAGTATGATATGAATACATTTGTTACTCTTATTAGAAATTACGAAAGCTTCAGAACATGTGCTGTGATAACAAGTTATGGTAACTTGATTACATCTGGAAATAACCCAGTTTGTCCCATTAACTTGTCATTGCATAATAAGCAATTAATTGTCATTGTTCTAAGACTAGAATTACATTTGTAGGTGTACATGTAATTGTGAGCTCAGTGACGAATTCAGAAGTTTCCATTCCTGAAAATTTTGATATAAAAATTTCTCTACAGTGTTATCTCAAAAATCAATTTAATATTTTCTTTATCAAAATAAATACATATCTTTTCTTTGCACTCTATCAACAAGTAAAACCATTAAACATGTATTTATAAATATCAAAATTTTAGGGTTGAATTTTTATCCAAATTATAAACTATACATAACATTCTCAGGTACCAAATTACCCAATTACGCTGTTATCCTGATAAATGGAAAGTATTACTATGACATACTAAGAAGTAAGACAAAGCAAAAAAACACATACATATATTCCAAAATTAAAAAACATAAATTAGAATACAGTGAACTAAGATGTTAATTAACTTCTAAATTTCTTCCTCTTGTTTTGCACAAGGAATCTCTGAAATGTTCAATCTTTCTTTGATATTAAAGAAGTAAAAATGGGCGGAGTTTGTTTTTGTTGGTTGCCCACAAAGGAGCAACATCACGCATTAAAAAAACAAAACAAAACAAAAAAAACCCTGAAATAAACAAGGGTTTTTTGCTAAATTATGCTAAACTCCAAAGATTATTTTGCTTAACAATTGATTGCCACACTGGAAAAAAATTTTTTTCCTTGGGGCCACAGTGTTTTATTATGAAAATAGAATAAAAACTTCAACAATAAAACAATCCTTTCTAACTTAATGAAAAATGTGTTATTTTTATTGTTTTTGTGCGTGAGTTATATGCAATTAAATTGTCAATATTAACTGTGACAATAAGAACATCAACAAGTAAGATTTTCACAAACCAACTGCAGTTACATATGATTCACAAGGCCCCGGGCTCAAAACTAGCGTGAGTTAAATGCAACTCACAAGGAAGTTAATGTATTAAAAAACAGTTGTCCTGTGCACTGTGCCTAATGTGAAGAAAATGGTAATTTACTGCAGCACTTTGCCAAAGTTTACATATAAAATTTAAATTGCATGGTATTTCCTCTCCTAGTTGGCATTATATCATTCTTTGACCCAGTCATTGAGTATTTATTGTCAAGCCATGGATACCTGTCCTATGACATGAGATGCCACACAGAGATAGATTTATTCTTCATAATTACATTATGGTGAATACTGTGTGTCTGTGCAAGCACAACTCCAGAAAAACTGAATTTGTACTAACTAATTGCACTAAATGAAAATGCACTTGACAAAGAAAACTATTTCAGGTTAATAAAGCTCTTGCTACAATTCATAGCCTCCCAAATGTATAGTTTAACATAAATGTTAAAGGTCTTAACAGCTATTTTTAGTTCGTAGCATCCGTTGCTCTCATTGTTTAAGTTTCTCAAAGGTGAGTTCACATTATCAACTGTCTGTGATGACGTCAGAATCTGCCCACACAAACATTACTGAATCACTATGAGAGACCAGGGAAGAAGGGGTGGTTCACAATTTGAATTTTAAAGGAGGAACAGAATGCTAGAAAATCTTTCTATAGTTCTAAAAGAATTTTCATTTATAATGATGTTGATTATTTCCTTAAAAGCAATTTTTATCTGTTTCTATCACTTGACAGGGAAAATAGTAACACAAAGAAACAAAAACAGAATGGAAATAACAGCAAATAGCAAACAGAGGCAACGAGAAGAAAATGCCTTTTTTTTTCTTTTTGAGATGAGGGTTCTCTCCATATTGCCCAGGCTGGCCTCAAACTTCTAACCTCAAGCAAACCTCCCACCTCAGTCTCCCAAGTAGCTAGGACTACAGGTGTGCACCACTACACCTGGCATGAAAATAGCTTTTAAAAGAAATTATACAAACCACTTTAGAGGACAGAAACAAGATTAGTTCTGTGTCTTTGAGGAAATTAGCTTAAATTCTTAGAAAGGAGTCATATTAGGAGTATTTCCAGAAAATAAAGATTAGGTATTAGAGCAAGTCACAATGGGGAGAATCATCTCACTTTTACCTGAAGGCAAGAGAACAGACTGGGCAACATCTGGAGGCTCCAATCCATCCTCATTCCCCATATTCTTCCTTCCAATGACCCCTTTCAGGTGTCTGACAATTTATCTTATTGTTTATTAGAACAGTTACCCAATATTTTGAACATTTTTATGAAATACTAATTCTCTAAGGAAAAAAAAATCAATTTTATTGGTTGTCTATTATACGCCAGAATTACGCAAGGTAGTTTCACATGTTATCTCTTTTAATCCTAACAATTCTTTGAAATGAGTATTCCTACTTCTGTCTTTTCCAGATTTAATTCTGTATGTAACACGTAAAACATGTGTCATGCAGTCCTATGTTTTGGACCCTGCCTGTGTGCAGTGGTGGAATATAACAAGGAAAGGACCTGGTCCTTGCCCTGGGGAGCCCAGGGAAGGACACCAAGTGGGTAACTGAAGTGCCACAACAGGGCTCAGCCAGGAAGGCCCTTGGCCCCGTGCAATGAGGTCAAGAGGGAGACTGCTGCTCCAGGATTCAAATGATTCCCCCAGTGTCACAGAGCTGGTGAGTAACAACGACGTGGTCTAACCAGTGTCATTTCTTCAGATTTAGTTTGCGTCATCTCTGCTTGGCTCCTTAAACGATTCTCCCCTATGCTGGTCCTAGGTCTGGTCTTCTGCAGTTTTTACCCACCAGGGTGAGTTTTGTCTCCTGCCAAGGAGAACTAGCTTAATACCTCCTCCACGTGATAAGCTTTCAAATATTGAACACAACTACCTTGTCTCCCACGTCTGCTCTCCCAGAACCCGACTGCCCCATCCCTCCCCCGCTCGAGCCTGCCCGTCCTGCTCTTACCCACCTGCTCCTCCCTGCTCTGCAGTCTCATTCCAGCAGTTGTTATCCAGTGTTTATCTTCTCTCATACGGTTAATTTCTTCTCCCACAGCCTATAAATATACTCAATCCCTCCTTGCCCCAAAAGCCTTTCCTCCAACCTCCTGGCTCCTCTTTGACGTTCACTTCCTAAGTGTTCCTAACCACCCCCTCATTCTGACCTAGAGACTTTATTTAAATCAGGAGGGCTCTGGGAGGCCCTGTCAGAATCCCCCTTCTGCCACCTAACGCCTAATTCTGCAGTGACTTCAGGAATACACTCTTAAAAGGCAATATTTGTGGGTAATTTGCCTTTGAAAGAGCACATAGCTTATGCTGTTGGGTCTGGGGATCCAGATATATTATTTGCCAAAGCTTACAATATTCTATTTATTTAAAAAGTCAATTTTGATACATAGTAATTATACCAATAATATAAAACATTTATTAAGTCCTCATCAGGTACCATGCATGCTTTAATATACACAAATATGTGAGCTAAATCCTTATAAAACTCTGCAAAGTAGACATAATTATTATCTCCATTTCAATATACTGTGCAGGAAAAAAAAACTTATTTGTAATCAAATAAGCATGTGTTCAGGCAACACATTCCCCTTTCTCTGGTCAGTATTTGTACTACTGGGCAGTAGTGGTTGCATTTTCAGCTGCATAGGCCTTCACACTGTAAACCTTCACAATGGAGGCTCTCAAGAAGTGAAAAATAAAGTCCAATCACAAATAAAAGGAAAATATATACCAAGGGCACACAATTCTTAAATTCTTTAAATATTTGGACAAAGATCAAAAGTAGGTTTTAAAAAATACTTACCTCTTTTTTACATGATTTGTAGACTGAATAGCAATTTCTAAATGAAATTATATGATTTATACATGTATTTCTTAAACAGGTTATAAAATGATTCTAACTTAACTGTTTATATTGTCTGCATATTTAAGCTAAAAAAGTTGGTGCTAATGAAGCCAACAGTTGTGGATTACATCTCCCACAAGGGATCTTCAACATAGAACCCACCTGAAAACGCTGGTTTAGAGTAGACATTCTCAAAGTGGGCATCCAATCCAACTCGGCTGAAAGACTTATGAAAGCACAGACTGCTGGGGCCACCCCCAGACTTCCGACTTGGTGGATCTGGGACCGGCCTGAGAATTTGCATTTCTAACAAGTTCCCCCATAATGCTGATGATGCTCGTCCCTCAACTACATTTGGAGAACCACTGCTTAAAGGATACAAATTACAGCCTGAGTCCAACCACGTGATGAAGAAATGGAAAACAATCTCAATTTTAAAACAAACCTGGAGGCACAAGACTGTACTTCAGAAATATCTGTTATGAAAAACTATGAAATATTTAAACAGAATTAATGGCTTAATAGTCCTTAGATTTGGAACAGACCACTTCATTTAAGTAAACATTTTTCTTCAAAGGACATTTAACTAATTTCAAAATGAGTTCATTAAAAGCAAGGTTTTCTTTTTCCTTCATTTTCTCACTTATATACAAAATAGTAACAAGTACTCAATATCACCAATCACTAGGGAAATGCAAATCAAAACCACTATGAAGTACCAGTTCACAAGCACTTTTATAGCTATCATAAAAAACAAACAAGAAACAGGAATAAGTATCGACAAGGATATGGAGAAGTGGGAACCCTGTACATTGTTGGTGGGAATGTAAAATGGTGCAGCCTCTGTGGAAAACAGTTCAGCAGTTCCTCAAAAAGTTAATCACAGAATTCCCATGTGACCCCATAATACCACTTCTAGGTCTATTTCTAAAAGAACTCAAAACAGGTACTCAAATATGTACATGTATATGCATGTTCACAGCAGCATTATTCACAACAGACGAAACGTGGAAACAGCCCAAATTTACATTAACAGATGAATGGATAAAAAATTGTGGTATATACATATGATGGAATATTATTCAGCAATAAAAAAAGAAGAGTACTTACACATGCTATAATGTTGATGAACCTCCAAAACATTATGCTAAGTCAAAGAAGCCAGGCACAAAAGGTCATATACCATTTGATTCCATTATATGAAGTACCTAGTTTGCAAATCCATAAAAACAGAAAGTAGATTGATGGTTGCCAGGTATAAGAAGAGGGAGGAACAGAGAGAAATTGCTTAATGGGTACTGATGGAAATGTTTTCACACTAAATATAAGCGATGGTTGCACAACACTGCGAATATACTAAATGCTGTTGAATTGATCACTTTAAAATGGTTAATTTATGTTATGTGAATTTCACTTTAATAAATTTTTTTAAAAATCATAACAAGTATACAACAATGCCAAGACTCTAAGTGAATAAAATATTTTCATAAGACTAAGTAAAATAATAAAAATATGGGAAAATGTTCAACATCACTAATAATAAAAAGAAATGCCAAATAAAATAATGAGGCTCAATTTTAAGCCTATTAAGATATCAAGTTTTTGTTTTGCTTTGCTTTGTCTTAGTGATGAAACTCAGTTCTGGTGAGGATGTGGGAAATGAGTTATTTTCATTTATTGTTGGTGACTCTGTAACTTGATACAATCCTTTTAAGAAAAATTTGGCAGTATTTGTTTAAAAAAATTATAACCTAGAAACGCTATTCTTGCACAGTGTTTTATGAATCCTGCAGTAATGTCTGCCCTCGACTGTGAGCTTCTCAAAGGCAACGACCCTGCCCTGTTCTTTTCTGTCTCTCCAGCACATGTCCACCTCATACGTAGTCCGCACACAGATGTCGACTGAATGGAAGAAGGTTAGGAAGGAAGACCGAAATAAAAAACAACTATGTCATGGAAGCATCGTAATTTATTCTTTTAAAATTTTCAGTTTATATAGATGTAACAGTAAATGCATTTACTCAAATAACAACATGAAGGCTGATATTGAGGTGTTAGTTGATAAATATGTTCTCTGACAATGAAACAGGACAGGAGTAAATCTTTAATACTGCATCAAAATATTTGGTCTTGTGATTTATTTTTGTTATAATTACATTATATATCATAACGAACAGCTTAATAGAAAACAGATTCTATGTTACAAAGATGTAACAATTTATCTCAGGTGTTTCAATAATTTAGTGAGTTTTTTTTTTTTTTAAGTATTTTTATTCCACAGAAGAAAACAGAGCAGGCAAGCAAACACTTTAATCTGAACCTCTTTTCTCTCCTAAGTGCCAAAGAAATGTTTGCTCATTGGATTATTTGGTTTTGAAAAACAGTTTGAAAATGTAAGTGGCTATGCCAGCAAAGAAGGTTAAGAATGTTTGAGAGAGGAAGAGAACTCAAAGGATCATTGTCCAAACAAATAAACAAAAATCCACCAAGGCTACCTCATTCCCCAACCTGTAGTTCAACAACACACAGCCAGTCAATTTCATTTTGGGTAATAATTGTTGAAGGACAAAGACTGAAAGAGGCTTGAGTACCTACTCTGGAGAATGTGCTCCAGTCAGAAAAACAAAGAAATGACACATGGCACACCTGTCTCAACGAACAGAACCTCATTATACTCGAACTCTCTTTTTAAAAGGTTAATTAAATAATTAAAATGAACCTATATCACTTATCAAAACTTAAGAAATTGAGTGGATTTTTTAAATCACTATAACCTCACTACATAGGAATAATCCCAGTTAACAATATGTTTCATTCTAGGTTATGTTTTTAAAATAAATATTAATACATACACATGTATATATAATATTATGCACCTTTTTATAGGATTGGTATCAAACTAAATAAACTATTTGAGTCCGCCTTGAGTCCCGCCTTGAAAAAATACACACTTTATACAGTAAATACATTCTCATTTATGAAGAATACATAAAATAACAAGATAAACTATTATTAAAGTCCTTCCTTCAATTTCCTACAGAGTGATACCTATTCCAATATTTTGGTATTCTTCAATCCATCTATAAATTTATGTACAGTTGACCCTTGAACAATATGGGGATTAGGGGAGCCACCCGCTGTACAGTCGAAAATCCATGTATAACATTTGACTCCCCCAAAACTTAACTACTACTAAAAGCCTACTGTTGATTAGAAGTCTTACTGGTAAGATAAAGAGTAGATTAACACATTTTTTTATGTTACATGTATTATATACTGTATTTTTTTTTCTCCCTCACAATCAGCTGGGATATATACTGTATTCTTACAATAAAGTAAGCTAGAGAAAAGAAAATGTGATTAAGAAAATCATAAGGAAAATACATTTACAGTACTATACTGTATTTATCAATACCGTAAGTTTACAATGTCTGTTTATAGATCGATGGCAGTACCTGCAGTTGTAGACCTCAATCTAGGGTACCTATCAAGCAATTCAACTTTTTCCCATGTAATGTCATGACTTTTCTCTACTTCTTGGGAGTACTTCCAGCATCACTAGTGGCATTTCATATGGGTCTCAGGGTGTTATTCAAGGTTTACAGTATTGCATGAAACACAATGAAAAATACACATAAATCATGAGATCACTTTTTACTTACTGCAATATGCAATTTACCAGAGAGACAAACTGCTCACACAGAGATGATCGGCGTCACAAAGAGTTTTAAGCAGATATGCCAACACCTAAGAGCTCACCACAATAGCAACAGGAGGCAGCTATGAAATTACAATAGTACGGTGAGTACTACAGTTAATTTATGCAGTCCTGATTTAATACTACATTTGCTTGTCTACATTTTTCTCAACTGCATATGGTGGCCATGTAAAGAAAGGGTTTGTGTGCATAAGTTTTGATAAATTTTAATTTTTTATATTAGATTTGTAGGTATTTTATGGTAGCAAATGATAAAATAGGCTAGTATCTACATATATTTTATGCATTCTTGCCATATCTAACTTTTCCCTAAGTTTTTCAGTATTTCTAGGATACATGATTCATCTGCAGGTTTTTCCAAATTGTCACTCATCTCCAAAAAATTACCTGATATATTTATTGAAAAAAATCCACATATAAGTGGACCCATCCTGTTCAAACCCATGTTGTTCAAGGGTCAACTGTACTTTTAGAAAACATACAGGCTCATACAATGTGCATTTTCTGACTTTACTCAGTAGAAAATAAGTCTTTTAATTAGCACACATATAGGATAACCAGTTAGGGCATAAAAGCTAGATGCTGTATCTTCCTTACACCAAAATTAACTCCAGATAAATCAAGAGTTATATGTGAAAAAATGAAACTGCCTATGAAAGCTACTAGAAGAAAAGATGTACAAGAGTTCTTCAAGGCTTCTAGGTTCCATTCCTTAACTCAGTGTTTCAAATTATAGTCCTTTAATAACACATGCCATTGAAAATAAATACAGTGAAAACAAAATCATACTACAAAATTTTAGCAGAATTGCTGGCCAAGGCTTTGAGCTTGTGGCTTTGCTCTCTTTGTTCCCTGTTGAAGGGGCAATTAGTAAGTGTTAGAAAGGTATTAAGGACTTTTAGCACCAAACAGACTTTCTCCTTGATCTAATCAGAAGAACTGAATGAAAAGCAATGAGAAAAAAAAATGTATGATGAAAAGTTATTTAATATAGTATGCCTGTTCCACTATGCCTACCTTGGGAAACATGATCCGGCCAATGGAAGACTAGATCAGGGAACAGCATAATTAGGATTTAATTCGATCTAACAGTGATTTGCTTAACAGACTACAGCAGTGGTTGTCAAAGTGTGGTCCCCAAATCAGCAGCATCAGCATTACCTGGTAACTTGTTAGAAATGCAAATTATCCAGTTCCTCTCCCAGAACTACTAAATCAGAAACCCAGAGGGTGGGGCCCAGCAATTTGTTTTAACAATCTCTCCACATGACTCTGATGCCTGCTACAGTGTGGGAGCTGCTGGATTGGGGAGAGGCTGAAACAGAGCTCCCTGTTCCCTTCTACCACCAGGATGGCAAGTGAGCACAACAGTGGAGGAGAAAGGCAATCCACATGATGGCAGTGGGGAGGGCTGCTGCACAGGAAATAACAATAGGACTTGAGGCTGCCTAGTTATTGGGCCACGGAGGAGAAAAGGCTCCTGGTAAAAGTAAAGAGTTTCCAGTCCCTGGATATTTAAAAGCAGAAGACAGACAATGAAAAGTTGGGGGTGCTATTGAAACAAGGCATTCACTGAACATAGAAGAGGTAACAGAGAGAGTCTACAATTCCATGATTTGGTAGTTTCGAAAGAGTATAATGATATCAGCATGGGGAAGCAAAATCATCAGAAATAATTGAATTTAAAATACACTGTGTTTGAGGTGCCAGTATGGGCTAAAACTTCCACAGATAATGGATGAGATTAATAAACAAGACAAGGCTTTGCGATGTGCCCACATTTATGGGACAAGAGGAGCTAACGGTAAAAAGAATGCTGAGAAAACTAACTCCAACTGGTGGAAGGGAAAAGAAATCCTACTTCAGCCCCCACTCTCTTCATTTCTGTCAGGAGAGAGTAATAAGAAGAAAAACAACAACAACAAACTAACATTTCATTCATTGGTTCACCAGGTCATCAAATATTTACTGAATGCCTCTTTCACACACTGGGATATATGAGATGTGTTAAGTACAGTTCTAGTCCTCGAGCAGTTTTTCTACAACCAGTGACTGTCCTCCGGGTGGTAAGCGGTTTCACAGTGGAAAATGCTACCACAGCGGCACCGACATGCTTGCTTTGGAAAGAAGTTAACTTTGCCTGTGCATCCTTGTTGCATCAGCAGAAAATTACTCAATTAAATCAGTGAGGTGGTCTTTCTGACAGTGGAAATCGGTAGGAGCTCAGGTGAACGCAAAGTAATCCTCATACCGCCACCACAATGTTAGAATCCCTGATAAAACACCCATTTTTCTTTCTTAAGATCCAAAGACTCCCTATTTGCTAAAAGGAAAGTAATCTTCAGAGGCGAGGCACCCAGCTGGCCCAGAGCCCACGTCTGTAGCCTCCTTTCCTACACTAGGTCCACAGTAAGCACCTACGTCCTCCTACCATCCTGACCAGAGGAAGACTTCCTGACCTAGGCAGTAATAACTCACACTGAAATCTAATAATCCCAAACCTATTTTTTTAACTGTATTACTTAAGTTTAATTGTCTATGCCACAAAATTTTCCCATTATAAGTATACAAATTTGTAACTTTTAGTAAGTTTATACAGTTAAGACGACCACAGAGTCTGAGTTTAGCACATTCCTACCACCCTCCTACTAATCTACTTTCTGTCTCTATAGATTTGTCTTTTCTGGATTTCATATAATGGGATCATACAATTTGTGGTTTCTTGTGTCTGGCTTCTATAATTTAGCATGATATTTCTGAGATATGTAACATTATTACATGTATCAAGAACTCATTCCTTTTTATTGCTGAATAGTATTCCACTCCATGGATGTAACCACATTTGTTTATCCATTCGCAAGTAAATAGATATGTGGATTGTTTCCACTTCTAGCTATTATGAATAATGTTGCTATGAACATTTGCATCCCAGACTAGCTTTTGAGAGGGTTTCGATTAGACTTCAAGCTTGGTGGGCTGGGACAGGTTTCAGGACATGAGTTAATGGCATACTGTTCTACAAACACTAAACATCCTAAAAGAAAGAAAGCACAGCTAGTACCAACAAGATACCCACATTAACACCAGAAACTCATAGGACAAGATGGCACAGGGTAGAAATGCTATACTACTTTACAGTTCAGAAGCGGAACATCTGCATTGCAGATGCCTACACCACCAACTGCTAAAAAGTCTACTAAAAAGTGAGCCCAGGAGAGGTCGAGGAAAAACCAGTCTGCCTGATGTATAGGTAGCAAAAACATCCTTTTATACTAGAATTCCCTCTACCCAGATCATCTTCTTTCCCTCCACTTTTCCACCATCTTGACCCTTTCTCAGTTTCACACTTAACAGTCATCCTCTAAGGTTCAATTTACTTAAAAATTAACTTAAACATCGTCTTCTCAGGGAAGCCATCATGTTCCTGAGGCTGTCACGATTCAGTGACATTGTACGAACTTTGAAAATATTTTCCCATTCAAATGTTTCACACTGTTTACATTTTTTAGTTTACTCGTCTGTTTTGATCACCAAGTTCCTACTGGTTTTTCATCTCTGTATGCCAAACACACAGCATGGTATGTAGTGCTCAACAGATGTTTATTAGAGAAAACAATGAGTGAGTGATTTCCAGCTGGATGTTTCCTTAGAGATCCAGACTTACTAGAGACAGCATCTACCTGATAATTCTACGGGGTGCTTAACAGCTACACCAAATGTAATGCATGTAAAACAACTCAATTTCCCTCTGCATGAACACCTCCCCCAACCCTATTCCTCCCCCTGGTTGACCCCACCATGGAAAATGGCACATCATCAAGCCAGAGGCTCAAGTCACAATCTGGACAGCGTCCTCCTTGCTGCCTGCCTCTGCCTCCCGTCCAGCAGTCAATCCATAAAGTACTGCCGGCTCACCTCCAAGACACAGCCCCAATCCACACACTTCCGTTCTCCATCGCCACCTCTCTGGTCCAAGCTGCTAGCATCTCCTGCCTGGATTAACTCCTAACTGGTTGCTATGTTTCCACTCTTGTCCCTCCATGAGCTATTCTCTTAGTAAGAACTAAGCCTTGATGATCTGTGGCAAAGTATCTGATGCTTCACTTCCATTCTCTGATTTTTACTTTTTTATAGTCTATGGCTATTGTTACATTTAGAGACAAAGCAAATGAATTTCATAATAAATTTCAAAATGTTCATAATGTAAAGTTGGTGTTGTTTCAGTAGATCTCAACTCTGTCAATCTTGCCTGGATAAACGCACGAAGAAAGTTACGTTGGTTTGGCCACATGAATGTTGCATTCGTGCCAGATATAACTGAACAAATTTCTTAATGTAATAGCGCTGCTGTTAGCAGAGCCTGGTCTTTCACTAAGAGATCTCCGAATAATTGACCCAAATAGAGTTATCTAGCATTTGGCTCTCAGTGATCTTCCAGGGGCCCAAAGTGGGGAAGAAACTCCTCGTGCAGGCCTTCTAGAATGTGAAGACCATGGAGGCATCTGACCAGATTACTGAACAATTAAACCAAGTCTGACTGCTTCCAAAGACAGCTTTGAGAAGGTAAATGAGTCAATCAATCTTGGTGCACCTGCAGCTTCTCATGCCAGAGAAAATACACACGCTGGAAAGCATGCTTAACATTTCAAAGATGACCATTTAGAGACATGCAAAAAATGTATGCCTACATTCATAAACGTGACACTGGTTTTTTTGTTGTAACATCAGCTAAGGCTTTTCAAGCTTAGTACAAGTCTTTATTACAGTCAGTTTCTACAGAATGTCTGTTCACATATATTATATATAATGCCTTCATTAAGAACAGGAAACACCCTTCTTATTTAGTCTTTCTTGAACCTTGTTGAACATCAAAGGAGTATAACAAACATTTAAAGCTTCTGACCAAGGGCCCTACAATTTCCCTCTTCAATTTTTTTGTATTAAATGTTTTCTATTAAATTTACAAAGGTTATATTTTATTAACATAAGAATCTAATTTTACTCTTTTGTGATATATGTATATTTGACCAAGACAAATTTGAATTTTTCTAAACACATTTTAGTGACCAAATGATTTCATAGATCATGCATGATCCTCAGTCCCGAGATTTATGATTTTCATTATTTTACATATTTTATTCTTTAGTTAACTTGATGTAATATGGCCAAGGAGACATGTGTTGTGGAAGTCACTGAGATTTAGTTTACTTATAACCTCAGCAGAGCTAATACAACCAAGTCTAAGCAGTCACTGCCTATCATATCACACGGTTTATTCCTTTAATGCTATTATCATGTCTGAGTGTGTCTTCTTTATTGGTATAGTCCTCCTTCCTACCTCCCCATGACTTGTTTTGTACGCCACTGTAGTTCCTAGGGGCAAGAACAACATCTGGTGCTCATTCGACCTGTGTTCAACGCATCTACTTTCTGCTGACCACCCCCAGTCTGCACTGACATCCCCATCAACACACACTATGTCACCCTCAGGGTACTAGGCTTCTGCAGTATTTGTTCTGCGGAATTGAAAAACTCTTCATCCTGGCCCTGAATACAACTAACACACAAAATGAACGAAGCACAGATTTTTTAAGCTCCAGGGTTGGAATTTCAAGAATCAAATAACAGAAAACTAAGAAATGTTCCTTAGCAGCTGAACGGTGCTAAAATGACACAGATCAATTCCATACCCAGCATTCGCTTTGCTATTTAAATATGTGATTGAATTTTTATAACTTACAGGGAGACTTTCTTTGGTGGTATTTCCTTGTGCTCTCTAGCCTCTATTTTCCTCTGGCATAGCACCAGATCCTCCAAGCACTAAAAATTAGACATATGGAATGTCAGGAATGTCTGATAACTATACTAACTTCAGAGATTAGCCCTTAGTCATAAACAAAAATGCACGCCCTTTGAGCTTAGGCTCACATTCAATTTGAAGCAAACAAAAGTCATGAGGCTGAATGCTGGCAAAGTATGCACGGTGAGGTGGGGTGGGCTGGGAAAACTCTAAATATAGTTCTTCACGGCAAAAATAAATATTGCTTCTTTATTTTAAATGTTAATAAACTGAATGTGTAAAGCATAGCTTGGCTAAGTTTTAGATTAGTAGCACTTGAGTTAGAAAAACAAATCATTAAAATTACTTTATAAAATAAAATTTATTCTGTTCCCACATGCTTTCACTAACATCACCTTATCAGGGCCTTATCTTTAGTTATTTATCCAGTTCTATAGGTGCAAATACTGTTCAAGATTAATTAAAAGCAAAAAACAAATATAAAAAACAAAAGCTTTGAGGAAGTTTTCTAGTCCAAAAGAGAAATCACCACCAATTGCAGCATGTTTATCTCAACTGGATCCCAATTTTTAAGGGAAAAAAAGTTATAAAAGAATTTTTGAGACTGTGTAATTTAAATATAATAGATGTTAGATGATATTATGTAATTTTCTATTGTTTTTTAATTTCTATAAGTATGACCATGACATTACAGTTCTGTAAGGTAATATTTTTGTCCTTGGGAAATGTATGTTGAACTATTTAGGAGTGAAGAATCACAATATCTGTAACTTACCTTCAAATATTACAGCAAAAGAGAAAATACAGATATAAATATATCTACCTTATAGATACCATATATATTTGGAGAATATTACACATACACATATATATAAAGTGAAAGGGTGGAGGAGATAAAGAAAATATGGCAAAAAGCTAATTGTCAGATCTAAGTGAAGGATATATACAACGGTGTTCATTCTACTGTTTTCATTTTTTCATGTGTTTGAAAATTTTCATAATAAAAACTTGGGAGGGAAAAAAATCCTTTATTAAGGAACTTCCAGTAAACATTACAGATTTAATATATGTGCTTACCTACATTCTCACTAGAAAATAGTAGAAAGGGGATTTTTAAAAAGGCATAAACACAAAAGGACAAAGGGCAGATCAGTAGACAGGAGCAACAAAATTTGGGGCAGTGGAAAGCAAATGGCATAGTGACCTAGAAAACGTAGGTCAGCACGACGGCCCAGCAGCCTGATGGGGCTCAGGAATCCCAGCACCCAGGACTTCAGAGTGTGTGACCATGGAAGACTCGCCGTAAGTCTGTTGAGACGCAGTCAGCCCCCAGCCTGCCTCCACCCAACCGGGCAGAAACTGAGGTTTGTCCTCTAGAGAGACACAGTCAGAGGGACTGGGGACTTCCAGGCAGCTGGCACTGCTGAAAGGAGAAGGGCCTTCCTTATTCAGCATGGGAGAAGGGAGCACGCACACACTGAACAGCAAGCCGCCCAAGCCCCCTTTCCATTACTCGGTTTGCAGAATCCTAGGAGCTGGGCTTACATTTGTCAGGTTGGCGACTGGAGGAGTTTTTCCTGGGAAAACTAACCAGACCAAGCAAAAAGATCTGCCGGCATTAACATCTGGGAGTGCCCTAAAAGAGAGGCTGAGCCAGATCACTACCGGGTAACTCAGCCCCACCCCTAGTATAGAGCCTTTTGTGTCTCGTTCTTAAATAGAACTGATAGCTGTCTTAGCCAGGACAGGCTACATAGTGCTGCAATAAAAAACAATACCAAAGTCTCAGTGGCTAAACCCGACAAACATTTATTTCCCACTCGAGCCAAGTCCAAAGTGGTTCTGGATGACTCCCCAAGCAGCAGGCCTCCACAGCGCAGCATTCCAGACTGCATCTCCAGTGTTCATGGCACCTCCATCTCAACACTGAGCGTCAAGCACCCAGGCAGGGGAGGCATGAATATCACTTCGGTTCACAATCCACTGCCCAAAACAAGTCACATGGAAGCACGGAACTTTATCCTCTCATGTGCCTGGAAGGAGTGAAGAACCAGAATGGTTGGTATTTGTTACGTCTAACCCAAAAACTAAGAGTGCTAGTACCCTGACATGAAAGCAGAAACTAAAACAAGCAGAAAAAATGAAAATGAGGTTATTCAATGAATAGAAGAAAACTTTAATTTTCTTTGGAGAAATTGAAGAAAATTTCAATTAGCATTTTCAGAGAGATATAACAGAAGAGGTTACCACCAAAATAGAAATTATCTGGAGAAAAGAATTTTAAAACTCCTGGAAATGAATATGATGGCAGAAATGAACCCATCTATTTGAAGTTAAGAAAATTTCCCAAACAGAAGGGAAAAGACAGGAGAAGTGAACAACCAGTCTAGGAGGTCTAAAATCTGACTAGCATGAGTTCTAAAGAGGGAGAAAAAGTAAACATGAGGAGAAAAATACTATCAAAGAACTAGTATGAGAAATTTCTCTGAACTGAATGACCATGGTTGCCTGATTATATACTGCCTACCCAGCATAATGGTTAAAAAACAACTACATTAGAGCCCGATACCGTGAAATTTTGGAACATGAGGGCAAACACAAAAGCCTAAAAGCTTCGGAGGACCCAGATCACAAAAAAAAAAAAAAAAAAAAATTTTTAAACTCAAGAAAAAGGCATCAGACTTCTCAAACACAACACTGGAAGCTACAAATCAGTAGAGCAATACCGCCGAATTTTTACTGTGAATTATTTCCAACCTGGAATTACACCACTAGCTAAAACATCAATGAGGCACGAGAGTAGAATAATGGCATTTGCTGAGATGCAAACGCTCAATGAATCTAACTCCTGTGCTCCCTTTCTAACAAAAGAGAGAATGGACCAAGAAAATTGGAAGGCCTGGGATCCAGAAAATAGAGAACCCAACACAGAAAAATGACAAACGAAACCTGCAAGACGGCAGTAAATGGAGACTCCAGGATGACAGTGTGCAGCAGTTACCGCGATTAACCAGGCCAAACTGGAGACTAAGAACAGAAGGCGCAGGAGGTTTCAAACGAATACAATACCTGGTTTGTGTGAGTGTACTGAAAGGAGATTTATATTATTAATTGTAGTAGCAAATTGGTGACAGGAATACAGAGAAGTAAGCCAATGGAAAAAAGAGACAATTATTAACTACAGAGAAAATAAAAGGAAATGCAATCATAGTACACTAGATTGGTCACCCATGAATAATATTTATATAGTCGTAAACATGTAAACATTGACTACTGACTTCTTTACAAGGTGACACAACACACCGAGAGGATAAGGGGAGGGGGTGTGCGTTCACGGGGAAGGCAGGTGAGAGAGCTGAATCCTCTTCCACAGCGGGAAGTCAGTTCTCAAAATCTAAAGCTGAAAAATCAAATAAATGTTATTTGAAAACACAGTGGTAAATACCAGAAGAAACCGTTAACTATGTAAATGTGGTCAACTCTGGGAAGAGCAGTGTGTCCGGGGACTGCTGTTTTTGTCTTGGGAACCTAGTCATGTGTTTGTTAATCATTCACAGATGTAATTTTGATTAACATAAAGTTTTAAAATCTCTCATTAAAAAAAATCTTCCATTAAGTTTCCAATTTTAATTTTAAAAGTCAGAAAACTTTCTCTACTGTCTCTAGTTACTGATTTCAAATTTACCCCTGAAGAAATCTCACATAAATGTTTAAAGTTGTATTTACTCAGACTATGTAAAGTATATTTTTCAGTACTCTAAATTAAAACACATAATGTAGAAAATATGAACATATTACCAATGTAATCTTTTAGCATAAACTAAGTTTTAGGGAATCTTAATTAAAATTTTAAAATATATAAATATTATACCTTGTTCTTCTCTTATTTAGAAGCCCTTGTTACATTCAATACACTGTTAGGAGATACCAAATAACATATATGAAAAGTATTCTGCACAGTGTTAAAGTGAAACATAAATGCTTTTATTTTTATTTTTGAACCCTTGACCCTGCTCTCAAAGAGGCTGCAGCCTAATTGGAAAGATAAGACATATGCAGAAATGTTTATAGCATAAGGCAGTTTGTGCTACGAACCTGCTAACAGTACACAGAAGTAGTGAAGGCAGATGATTAGAAAAGGCTTCCACACGGGTGCATTTGAAATGGTGGCTGTCACCGCAAGCTCTCTTCGGTTACCCTCTTCTTTATTTCGCAAAGCAGACAAATTAATTTGAAGAAATTATTCTTTTAAAATCCCACAATATGACCAATTCTCTTCCCTGTTAGTTCCACCATATTCTCAATAAATAGTATACAAATCAACAGGAATGCAAAATCATGTCACAAAAAGAGCATCTCCACATCCCAGGCTCCACCTTCAGGAACTGACCGCTCCTGTACCACCCCTTGGCAATACCTGACAAGCTCCTGAACCTGCTCTCCCCTCAGAAGTGTTCTCATTCCCCATACCCACAGGCTTCCCAATGACTGTAACTCCAGGACCTGACAGCTGGAGGATTGCCCAGGAAGCCCCTGAAACCGCTGCCTCATGTCTGAAGATCACACTCACGTAAGGCTGCTGAATTTAGTTCTACACTCCGAGCCACAGTTAGGCTGGCCTGGTTAGCGGGTCCCCTATTGTGACTTTAGCTGTCTGCCTCCTGAATCTAATGTTTTATGACAGATGACGGATCAAGGATGACCTACTATTTTCTACAGTGGAAATCATTCTCTGGCCAAGGGCACAGCAGCTGTTAATCTAATGTTTTTGTCTTTTTAAGTTAATAAGCATCTGGAATATAAATCCTCTCAGCATTATTTCTGCTATGGCCTTACATTCATTTTGCCCAACAAACCTCCTATTCTTTAATTAAGTAATTCAAAAGCATAATCCTTTGAATTATGCTTTTGTTTTGAAACTCAAATTAGTGTCCATGAGAAAGTATTGATGTTACAGCAACTTCTCCATTTAGGTATTAAATGTCTACCTAATTGGTTATATTAAAATAAGCTAGGATCAGGTTTTCAAAAGTGCAAGGAAAACATAATTTTACATGATAAGTTTATTTGATAACACAATTATTAGAGATTTAGTAATTCACTGGTTTAAGAGAGGAAGTTGTAGCACTTTATTTAACACTTCTTTACACCAGGTTTGCAATCTCCAAAATTACTTGCATCCTTTAACATAAATACTGTATGATATAAACAACTTAGGTTGTATGCATAGAGATATTCAACCCATCACTTGGGTACACCATGGTCATTCCAAAATTGTATTTTACACGGTCTCTCTGATGGCCACCCAAAAATATAATGATAAAAAAAACTTGTTAACTTTCTATAAAGGTATAAAAAATATATAAATCATACTCATTGGTCCTTCCTCAAACCTTAACAGCTTTATAATAACACATTTAATTTCAATAAGCATCAATAATGATTAAGCATAATTGCAAAATAAAGTTCTCACAAGCTAATGATTTGTAAGCTTATACTTAAATGATCAATGTTGTTAATTTCACCATTTCCAAATGTTTCAAAATACACAGATAGAGACTTTGTCTATATACCACGAAAATATGACATTTCGTGTTTAAAGACAGCTTTCAAAACTCCTGTATTTCACACATGCCATAATTTAAGCCCTATTTCGCTGTGTGAGAGTAGTGTCTGCTGCCCTTGTTTTTCATTTTTATCCTTAACGGTTTCTGTCACAGCCAGCACATGCTTTGACAATGGCACACAGGAAGGGAATGACTGTTGTCTCTCTTCTTAATGTTTGCTTTCTTCGTAGAATTTCTAGGCACTAGACATTTTAAAAAATAAGCTTCAACATCCTTAAAGTGGATACCTTTGCTTTATTACAGCTAAGCCAAGACACGGAGACAATGATGGGACCCAGCCAAAAATACATCACAGAGTCCCCAAATATGAAGTTGAATATCCACTGCACAAGAAATCAGAGTATCTAGGTTCTCACCCCATCTCTGCCAATAACTTGCTGGGAGAGTTCTGACATTTAACAATCTCTCTGATTGTCAGTTTTCTTCATCTATAAAACCATAGGATTTAATTCAAAAATCCAAAGTCAATTGATGCTCTAAAACTTAATGATTTGTTAGATTCTGTGATACTTCACTGCAGACTGTGGTAATTCATATCTTACTTTCTCACTGACTTAGACAGAAATCTAAATGATCCTTAATTAGCAGTGGGTCCTAACAATTTTGTTTTAAACCCTTGTTGCCCAAAAGAGCCCTTTAGTATATCTGGCAAGAAATACAAGATCTTTTTTAAATTAAAAAAAAAGTGTTGCTTACAGGCTTCCATGGCCAACTACACAAATCCAAGGTATCTAGTCTGGAATTCAGGATATTCAAAATCTGACCTTGCCTAGCTCGGTGGCTCACACCTGTAATCCCAGCACTTTGGGAGGCCAAGGCAGGAAGATCGTTTCAGGCCAAGAGTTTAAGACCAGGCTGGTCAACACAGCGAGACCTCGTCTCTACAAAAAATTTAAAAATTAGCTGGGCATCATGGTTCGTGCCCATAATCCCAGCTACTCATGTGGCTGAGCTGGAGGATCACTCGGGCCTGGGAGTTAGAGTTGACAGTGAGCTATGATCGTAGCAGTGCACTTCAGCCTAGGTGACAGAATGAGACCTTGTCTCCGAAAAACATAAAAAATAAAAAATCTGACCTAAACTCGCCTCGCAACCTTCGTCTCCAAAGATTCCCTTTCCTGTTCCCAAAGCTACAAACTAAACATGTTTTTTCTAAGCACCCAAAGTGTTTCACTGCCTATGTTTTCTGTTTTTGCTATTATCTTTACCTAGACTGTTCTGTATCTCCACAGAGTCCAATCTTACCTCATCCTCAAAGCTAGGGGGACCGTATAATTTATCACTCAAACTGGGACAATTTTGCCCATGTAAGGGGATGTTAGTTGGATGGGACACCAGGATGCCAGGAGGAAAGTGGTGCTGACCCAAACAGACCGGAACACATGCTGCTCTACACAAAGCCCAGCTCAAATGCACACCTACTAGAAATAACCTACCCCTCCCCTAAACCTCTACTGCACTGTAAATTTGTATATCCTTTCACTTATCATTTCTACCATGCATTTGAGCTCTGTGTATAGAAGGCTTTACTGTCCCCAACCAGTCTAATAAAATGATTCAGTGTTATACTCCCCCCGATGCCTAGCATACAGTAGGTTCTTGATGAATATCCGATGAATGATTTCCTGGGTATATCTAACTTCTGTATATAAAATTACATTCTCCCAAATCAGTACATGCCTTTGTAAAATCAACATCAGAGTTCACACAAAGAAGAATCACACTCCTTGGCCACATTAAAGATCCATCTCCTTCAGTAATGCTCTACTGTTCGCAAACCACAATGGTTTGTCCTGATGTGAAACTTCCATGGTACATCTGACAAATCCACATATGTCATCTAGGCTGGGATAGAAATCACATCACCCAACCACTTGGTGCCTCGGTAACAATTACATGTCTAGGCTCTGATACAAGATGTGCAGAACTCTGGGATTCCAATTTGTGGACGATATCTCATGAAAAGCATTTTTCTACCTTAGGAGAGCTTTAGATCTCAGGACAGAGAGTTGAAAGATTACTTTTTATTCAACCAGGTTTTGACTACCCTGGATCCTAAAGTATTTTATCCCTACCTTTCTTAAGATACTGACTACTTTCTAGTTATGCATTCCAGACACCTGGGGGTCTAGATCTGTAATCATCGATCTTTGTATCCTCCAGAGTACTGAGAATAACACACATCATACATACTCAACGAATATTGGTTGAATTATTTTAAAAATCAATGAGTAAGTGACTTGAGATCGTGCACCAACTGAAATAAGAATTCCCACAGCCCCGCTGAAGCATGCTTCAAATATTATTCACTGACTCAGGCGTGCTTCATTCGTGTACTCCAATTCCTTAATATGACAAAATCCTGTGAGGTAAATATAATGAGGCTCCATTTTACAAAATACTGTGATTCATAGAAATGAGGAACATGGTCCAGAATGAGCAGCCAACTGACAGAGCCAGTTCCTGAATCTAGACATCCTGCTGCCAGGACTATCTTAGTCCACACAAGAACACTGCCGTGAATTTGACAGACACGGCATTTGTAAAAAGAAAATATTTACAAGTCCATGGCTATTCTCATCCCCGAATGCCACAGACAATTGGCCCAAATGCCTCACCTACTTCTATCACTTTCCTGAAAACAAGGACGAAAAAAACCAAACTTTCATTAGCTGCTTCTTTCAGCCACTAGTACAGACAAATCTGGCTATGCCTGGGGGTGGAGAGGACATAAATGATAGAAAAAAGAATTTAATATACTACAAACTTAGAAATAGTTTTAATTTTAAAGACCCCATCACTAACACAAAATCCCAATTTACTAAATTACATGTAGATACTAAAAGTCTCATAATACTAGTATAGCACTATTCATCATAAGCACACATTAAAATATTGCTACATAAATATATCAAGTTATTTTGGGGACACTATACATGAGGTACTTTATAATCTGGAAAGTCCACCTGGAGATGGACTCTTTTACTAAAACAGAAAGTCTCATGAATTAAACAAAAGCATGTTTTAAAAATCAAACACTCATTTTTTGTCCAAGTATATTTCATCATTCCCCATTCAAATGCCACAATACAGGATTTGGAAGAAAAATTTAAAGTTGTACTTGGTGCCAGTTTTTAAGGTTCTTTCATTACCTATACAGTTTCTACATTCTTTGTAACAGTAATTAAATTTAAGCTTCAACAGGCTTCATTCCTATTCGCTGTGAGTCTGAAGGCATGAGAAGTATGTAGCATTTATATAACAGGAAATATCTAAAAGCATTCTGCTGAGATTTCCTTCCCCCACACCCCCTTCCACACCCATTCCTTAAACTGCCTTCAAAAGGCCTGCTGTGTTCTTTAAAAATTAAACATTAGTTGCTAAAAGAAATAGTGTACCTATTCCTCAGTTTGTTTAGACACCACATCTCCTCGAAAGTTGCATTTAGCCTGGTTTAAATGGCTTCTCAAGCCTAGCACCTGACCCTTAATGCTTAAATACTTTAATGCCATGCAGGTCAAATATGCTTTTCTCTTGTTATCAGGGCAGAATTTAGGAGGAAAAGAAGAAAGCTTACCAACTCGGCTTTCCATTCTCCACATACCAACCCCTAATCGAGAGGCCCTTCCAACGTCTGGCATGAATGTGGCTCTGATACTCCAAGCCACAAGAGGCCCTTTCACCCGCTTCTCCACCCTCTCTCACCTACTCCCTGACCTACCCTCAAATCAACTTGGCCCAACTACCCAGCAAACATGACTCTGACACAAACGGAATGCGAAATGCACAGGCCCAGGAATGTTTGCTTGTGGTATGTTAGAGGTAAAGATTGTCAATACAGTGCTTAAATGAGTCTAACATTTGTTAGTTATTAGTACCTCTGTAACAGTAAGGAGTAACAGCAATTTGTACCCCTGGTTTACTACATGCCTAAACTATGCCTTTTCTACAGGATACTATTGGTCATGAAAAAAATCATTATAGTAGTGAGAATATGGATGCCACCATACTGGAGTTTGTCACATGGAACACATGGAATGTGCCTGGCATTTTGAAAACATGTGCCATGTCCCCAGAAGCCAATCAACGCCCAGGAACACTCACAAAGCCTGGCTCCACCAAGGAGCATCTTCCTAAAAGGTGGGCCAGATAGGCCCAACCCCAATCCAGGGCCCACACCCACAAGAAAGGACTGACTTCTCTTGCTGGCTCCAAAGCCAATACACATCACAAGGTTTTTCTCCAACAGTGTAGACTGGCTTAAGTATCTCACAAGATATTTTTAGTCAAAAAAAAAAAAAAAGTAGGACCACTAACTTAGTTCTAATCTTTTTTGCCTTTTGAATCTTCCAGTCTCAATTTCCAGTCTCTTCTTTCTGTGCTATTACTAAAAAAAAAAAGTGTCAAATCTCATAATGCCAAGAACACTGACCTGCACTAAGTCATAACATTTTCCAAGTAAAGTAATAAGGAGCTTAAGACCATGAATCTTACTAAATGAAATTAGAGCAGAAGGTGAATCTCTTACATGGACCTTCTTAATTGCTACTCACAGAAATTATTTTGTCCAAACTACAACAGAGAATTTTAATTTCAGTTCCATTTTCTCATTATCTTCAAAAACTCTAAAAGTACCATTTTGTTAAATTGAGTCAATCCCAACTGAATAGAGTAATTTGGGGACTGGGCTCAATTGTCCATAGGAACACTAATTTCATTTTATCTAAAATTAATATAACCTCGAACATTAAAGCAAGCCACTCCCACTAATCTTGCCAACCTATTTGATGATTCAATTCTATCTATAATTATGTTATAAAATTATAAGGCACCCAATAGCTAGATCGCAAATCACTTTTGTATTATGACCTAGAAAATGCCCACCATCTCTTCACAAAATTGAAAACATCTAAATTAGTTTTAATAATTTTGAGTGCCATCCACATACAATAGCACAATCATGACAAAGGGTACTTCCAAAGCAATTTGGCAATGACCAAAATGAAAAAGGTCATTTGACAAAGGTTAGGTCAAGTCAAACAACCAAAATGAAAAATAATAAAGGAAATAGAGACAGACCCTAATTTACACTAGGGTTATACTCCAAAAGTTCATTTGTAACACAGCTGTTTAATGCTCACATTACTCATTTGGTTGGGCCCCCAAACCAGATTACAGAACTCTGTTACCCTTACAGTTTACCTAAATAAAGTTCTCTGCATCCTCCCTATGAAATGAGCCTTTTACTGGAAGATCTGTGGTTCTGCTCTTACTAGCCCCTGCAGCTGCGGGCTCTGGGCCTCTCTTCTGGTGGTGAAACAACACATTTCCCAGGTCCTACTGACATTGCCTCATCTTCCCTGTACTGGTCTGCACACTTGACAGCTGTTTTTGTGGGAACTTTAGGCTGTCTGACTCAAGAGAAACTACATTACAGTCACTCAACTCTGCTCACCCCCTTCCTTCTGTCCTGCAGGGGCCCCTCCTTCCCTTCCAGTAGCATCATTATCATTTTTGCTTTGTCTAGTTAATCTAGTTTAGTGGTTATGTAGTTTCTAGAGTGTGTGTGGTTTCTAGAGTTATGTGGTCTCATCCACAATCCCAAGGTCTTATCAAGGGCTTTGCCTTTTCAAATGTATTCATTTTTCTTTTCTGTTCCAAGAAGCCTTATTATTTCCTGTGTTCAATTTTTGTTCTTCTCTATAGTGCCTTGGTGAGATGAGATGACTTCAAAGGAAGGAGCCCTTTTACATGAGCGCCTAGCAGTAAAAAGCCTTAAGATATCACAGTGATTTGCATTAGGGACAAAAGAAGGTAGAGCAAGGATGTAAGACTTTTTTACTCAAGTCCTCAGTATAATTGGGGTGACTTGGAGCATTATTCAATAGTAGTAGTTGTGCTCTAAATGTTAAATTATTTTGCCTACCTCTAGTCAAAAACACAATTGAAACAAGTCTTGGAACAATGTTATTGTAACTCATGATCTTTTATTTGCATGCCAAATGACTGGCTGAGATGCTTTTTCATGATGTTTTTAATGCTCTAGGATTCTCAGACTGACAGATAAGCATAGATTTTAATTTAAAGTCATCTTTTGCATTGCCTAATAAAAGAGTTATTCTCATAACTCCTTTCTAGGCCCTCTCAATCTCACATCTTCTGTGGCACAAGCTCCTGACCAAGTTGCCTTACGACTTTCCTCATCAATATGAAATACCTGATGATGATCATCACCCGCCTTCACTAGTCCTTGGAGTCTGGACGCAAATTTCCCACCCTTATCTGTGCTAAAGTAAGGTTTGTACTAAATGCAGTTACAGTTAACATACTGTGAGCCATATTGCTGAGGAACCGTTGTCATTTAAATAAACCATGATAACTGACATATGTGCACATCAGAATCAAGCAAAGTGAGTACTGCCTTATTTCATTCCAATCTCTACTTAAAAATTACTTTAGGCCAACTTAGGCTGAAGATTTTTAAATCTTATTGATTGGAAAAGTAGAAAGATCCCTAAACTGTGATCAAAGAGGGAGAAATTAATTATACAAATAAGGCAGATGGAAAGAAAGAGAAGAGAGGAAAAGAAAGAGTTATAAAATTTTGCTTTGAAGTACACTGATTCACAAAATTAATTTCTTTGACCAAAGTTTTTTGAAAATGAGAACTATGAGAAGACTCTGAATGGCAGCAGTGATGGCAGCTGTGCAAAGTCAAATCTCTCAACACATTCCCCAAAAATATAAAAAGACAATTTTTAAACGGCAAGAAGAACAAGTAGCACCACGTACACCCATGCCCTCAGGATAACCAGAAGACTAGGGTAATTTCAATTACCAGAGCTTAGTGAACTACTCTCAGTTATGCCGTAATGTGTGTTTTGAAAATGCAAAATTTGGTGTCTAAATGTAACTGATATATTACAGAACACTTTAAACAAAATGAGAATTTGGCATTTCTTTACTCACATTTTTGTCTGCAAGAAACACTAGGTGAGCAGAGAAAACTGCACCCAGCAGAACCAAGCTGGTGGGAATACACAAAACACACACATGCACATTCACATACAGGGCGCAGCACAAACATCTCCCAGCTACCTCAGCCCACCACAGCAGTCACGAGCCACACCCAGAGGTATCTGGCATTACAACTTTCCATCTGATTTCAGATAACACTCCCTCCAGCACTTCAGAAAAATGCACGAGCTACCATCCTTCCGATGCCGACTCCCACAAGCAAACTTCATGTCTTTTCCAAGGTAAAGTGCCATATTTACTGGAGTATTTATATATAATATCTCTAATGATTTAATATGGGTAAAATGGTGCTAAAGTTTTTATTAGGTTCCTTTATTTTTTTTAAAAGGTCTCATTGATATTTTGAGTGTTGTGCCTCGCTATGGGCTGAATTGTGTCCCTCCCCCCCCAAAATTCATGCTTAAGTCCTAACCCCCAATACCTCAGAATGTGACTATATTTGGAAACAGGGCCTTCAAAGAGGTAGTTAAGGTCAAATAAGGTCATGTGGGTAGGCCTAATCCAGAATGACTGGCATCCATATGAGAAAAGGAATCAGAGCACGGACCCACACAGAGGGAAGACCATGTGAAGACGGGGGAGAAGAGGGCATCTGCAAGCAAAGGAGAGAGGTCTCAGAAGAAACCAACCCTGCTGGCACCTCGATCTGGACTTCCAGCCTCCAGGACTGTGAGAAAATACAATTCTGTTGT
The DNA here is from genome assembly GCA_004363605.1 of Indri indri. Classification (NCBI taxonomy): domain Eukaryota; kingdom Metazoa; phylum Chordata; class Mammalia; order Primates; family Indriidae; genus Indri; species Indri indri. Next base: position 45,021 of record RJWJ010005386.1, read on the forward strand.
TTAAGCCACCCATCCTGTGCTACTTTGTTATGGCAGCTCTAGCAAACTAATACGTGGCCCGAACCCCATTTTCCCAGAAGCCCTGTGGTTTTTATTGTGCAATTTTGCACAGTACAATGATTTTTAAGAAGGCATATATTGCACGATAGCAGAACTGACTGTATGTGTCATGGGTATTCCTAGAAAAACTGAATGGAAGAAATAAGGGGGTGTTCAATGTGGTCTTAAGGTTGATCTAAAATCACCACCTAAAAGACAAAATCCACCTAATTGTGAAAATACTAAGGGTGGTGGACAGGGGGAGGTGCATTACAACACACTACAGGGAAGGAACATAAAAGTACATCCAGAGCCCAGTGCGCGCCTGTAAGTCCCAGTTACTCAGGAGGCTGAGGCGGGAGAATTGCTTGAGCCCAGGAGCTGGAAGCCAGACTGAGCAACATAGTGAGACCCCATTTAAAAAAAAAAAAGGAAGGAAAAAGTACATCTGGGACTTGTAGAGAGGAAAAGAGAGGTACTCTTTGAAAACTGCATGGTTAAGAGAAAAGAAGAGGTGGAAATCTAGAAAATAGCAAGAGAAAAAAACTTCTTAAAAATTGATCCTCCCTCTCCCATCACTCCCACAAAAGCAACCAGTAAAGCAACCACACTACAGGACACTGTCAGAAACCTGGCAGGCAGCCAGCCCTAAACAGGACACCAAAGTTAACACCACCAGTAATGGGACAGAGACATTGTGTGCCCCCTGACATGACGTGTTAAGGACACAAAATCACTTCTAGGGTATTTCTACCAAAAATGCATAACCTAGATCTAATGTTTAAATATCAGACGAACACAAACTGAGGGACATTAAACCAAGTTAAATGGTCTGTATTCTTCAAAAATGTTAAATTTATGAAAGACAAAGTAACACTGTGAAACTAATCCAGATTACAGGAGAATAACAAGACATTACGATTAAATATAAATAAAACAGGTGCGCCTGAATTGTAGAGTGGACTGGGGGAAAAGGTCTAATAAAGAACAATGGGTGACAATTCTGCACAACTTGAACAAACATATAGATCATTATGCTGTGATCATGTAAGAGAATGCTGTCATTTTAGGGGTGAAGAGTATCATATCTGCAATTTACTTTTAAATGGTTCAAAACAAAGATTAATGAGTATAAGGGAAGATAGGTGTGTGTATGTGTGTGTGTGTGTGCGCGCGCGCAGGCAGGGGGAGAGAATAACAAGGCCAACATGGTAAAATGTTAACATTTGAGGAATATGGGTGAAGGGTACACAGGGATTCTTTGCACTCTTTTTGCAACTATTCTGTAAGTATGAAATTATTTCCAAATAAGTTAAAAACAGCAAAAGAAATAAATTTTGCCTAGCCTCCCGATGTGTACTTTCTGACCAAATCCTTCATTCATTCACTGAGAACAAGGCCACTGCAAAGTAGATGGGAGTATAAATAAAGAACAAAATACAAGGAAACTGGAAATTCAGAAATTCAGACATTATATCACATCATCTTAAAATCGCAATTCAGAATTTTTTTAAAAAAATAATAAACTTGTAAAGTAATTGGGCTCCATAATACAGGTTGAAAAATTCTGATTTAAACCACTAACCCTGCCAGGTAGAGCAGGAAAAAGTTATTTCAGCTTCTCCTTACAGGGTGTTCTCGGGTCAGTGACTCTCAGTAGATTCTGTATTAGCCAGAGGCACTCATATGCAGAGAAGGACCACGTGAACAGTTGATATTACTGTATATGACTTTTTTACAAGTACATCTTATTACGTTAAAGTGCATGTAGTTCAAACAATTGCTATCAGAGGAAAGAATAATGGAGTAACTCTTACATAATTTTATTCCAATACCAGCACTCCACGCGGGCACCATCATCACCCACAAATTACGGTATTGTCCAAACTAGTCTCCCTTATTCCAATCGCTCTGCCTTTCAATCTCTCCAGCAACACTCTTCCAGATTCTCCATTCTAAGATACCCCTTTCCATGTCATCACTCCTTTATCAAAACCCTTCAAAAGATGTTTATAACATAAAGAATCAGGTTCAACTATCTTACCCTCAATATCCAAGACCTCCTACCATCCAGTCTTTGGCTTCTTTTCCAAACTTGTTCTCTAATCTCCCTTCTGCCAAAACTGGCCAGCATTTTTACACCAATCCTAGAACTTTCCCTGCTGTCCCTTAAAGTCAGGCTTGGGGCTGGATGACTTTACGAAACCTGTCCTCACCACCTCAATCATCATTGTCTCCTTGGAAGACGTAGTAATTAGAACTTGCTGCAAATAAATAAATAAGTAGTATGTAAGCCCTACCAAGTCCTAATTTTTTCCTTTATGTTTTAATATCAATTATCTAACTTCTGCTCACCAATTTCCCTCATTCTTTTCATTCTTTTTATTACTCTTTCTTTGCAGGTGCCTCACACATGCTCATTCTATAATCCAATGGGATAGTGCAGTAGTGACAGCAAAGAGATATCAAAGGAACTGAAGTTCTTGAAGAAGCATAAGAGCAAAAACAGCGCTGGAAGGACTGATGCCCGTGTCTGAGCGAGGGGCCAGAGTCTAGGTCAGGCAGCAGAGCAGTTCTGAGCCCACCACCCACTGGTGGGCATGGTGCTTCTAGCATACTGCCATTGGCAATATATCTACCATTCTCGTCAGCTCCACAAGCAGGAGTGGAGGGGAGTGGCAGTGGTTGGGAGAGACCGATAGTTAGCAAATAATGCCACCATGGACATAAGAGTGAGTTTCATCCTAATCCAGTTCAAATTTATTAAAAATTGTAATTAGATAAATACAAATTAATGAAACGTTGCCACATCTTCAAATAGATAGAGACAGAGGTAGATTCTCTATGAAAGATATAACCATTTGGTTACAGAAATGGAGATCTGCCGGTAAGTGCAGAAATTCAACACGGGAAGAAATCTCAAGGCTGTGCCTTACCCTTTCCTCCTCTATTCAGGACAAGGGCTCCAGGGTCATTCCAAGATATTCCCTGAGGACCATGATTTTCAGAAATGGCATATAACCCAAACACAGTCTTCACGATTCAAGGTGATCACAGTAATAGCTAACACATTTTGAGCAGATATCAAATCGTCAAATCCTCATAACAAGCCTTTGAGTAAGGTACTTCTAAGACCCTCACTTTACAGATGAGGAAACTGAGGCCCAAAGAGATTAAGTAACTTGCCCCAAATCATACAACCATTAAGAGGCAGAGGAAAGATTCTATTAATATCTCAAGAGTCCATACTTTCAACCATTACAAAAATAGAAATGCATCCCAAAAAACCAAATATATTATGCATTCTAAAAATTAACTGAAAAGTATAATATTTTAAATGTATACTTTGGGGTTAACTTTTAATGTTTAGTTATTTTAGTTATAAATATGAATTACAATGTCTTTTAAAACCAAAATGAAACAAACACAAATTAAATAGAACATTTTAGTGAGATGACTATGAAAAAATATCTGATATGTACAACCCAGTCTTCATATTCCTTTATCTGAGAGGCAGTGAGGACTAAGTCCAGGCTGTGAAGCACTACTTGAATCAAAGCTAGTCCATTCTCCTGCTCTGTGACCTCAGATAAGGTATTTAACCTCTCTGAGCTTTGGTTCACTCACATATTGAATGGGTATAAACAATACCAACAGCCTGAAGTTATTCTGAAGATAAAAATATATAACATACATAAAACACCAGACACAAAGGAAGAACTTAATAAATGTTAAAGCCTTTTCTTTCTTATAAGAAAAACAAGAACAGAAAACGTCCATCTCTGTGCATCGGTAAGTCCAGACTACACTGATACTTTCCATAGTCCAAGAGACAAGCACTGTTTCTCCACCCCTATTTTCATTTATGAAACTTTCAGGAAAACAACTGGATTAATCTATCCCAATTCTAGATTCCAATTTACATGGAGGCTTATATAAAAATAAAGAATTTACTTTAAAATTTAATTTTTGAAATTATTTTGTTTTTAAAATCTTTTAAAAAAAAATAAACCCAATACTGTATAATGATTTTAATGTGCTACAATGTAAACTTAGACTTTATTGTTTGATTTTGAGATTAAAATTGATGATCTTGGCCTCTGTGATGACCTTGAACTCTGTGTAAGATGGAGATCTCTTCACTTAACCCACTGATGGCGAGAGAGAGGACCAGATGATATTTAGTTTCATATAGCAAAATAAGCTTTAAGCCTGTCAACAAACAGGAATAGATCCAAAAAGATCAGCAGCTCAAATGCAAAGGCACAGAGCCTACTCTTCTAAAAAAGCACTCAGTGGTAGCAAGAAGATAACAACTAACACTTGCAGGCCAGGACCATTTGCTCCCTGTCCAACCCAAGAACCAAGGCACTGTCACGGGACACAAGCCTATCAAATGGCCCTTTCCAGGTATGTCCAACTTTTCAACTTCACAGATGCCCGAGGGGAATCCCATAGCTACTAAGACCCAGTACCCTAGAAGCCTCCCATGTACCCTGTACTACTAGATAACCAAGAATCAGATGAAGGGAAATCCCTCTTAACAGAAATATTCAAGCTAACAAATGAGTAAGGAATGGCTGAATGAGATCATCGTTTTGCAACCCCCAAATAATTCACGGATCTAGACACCGCACATCAACAGCTGCTAACGTATCAAACATTGTGTGCTTTCAAGATGTTCATTCATACAAACATATCCTGAATTTGATCAAATCTCTAATTTATAAGAAATATGGTATTGCACAATGAGGATACTATCGGCAAAATAAAAAAAAAAAAGCATTAGGAGAGAAGCCATGGATTAAAAATACTTAAAGACATTTTTGTTAAAAAGAAAGAAACAACCTATGGTGTTTGTAATTTTATCACCCAAGCATGTTTCCCTAAAGAGCAAGGGGCCAGGCGCGGTGGCTCACGCCTGTAATCCTAGTACTCTGGGAGGCCGAGGCGGGCGGATTGTTTGAGCTCAGGAGTTCGAGACCAGCCTGAGCAAGAGCGAGACCCCGTCTCTACCAAAAATAGAAAGAAATTAGCCGGACAACTAAAAAAATATATACAGAAAAAATTAGCCGGGCATGGTGGCGCATGCCTGTAGTAGCTGGGAGGCTGAGACAGTAGGATTGCTTGAGCCCAGGAGTTTGAGGTTGCTGTGAGCTAGGCTGACGCCACGGCACTCTACCCAGGCAACAGAGTGAGACTCTGCCTCAAAAAAAAAAAAAAAAAAAAAAGAAAAAGAAAAGAGCAAGGAAGTGATTACCATAAAGGTCAGAATAATTACTTTTATGAGAAAGGACTGTAAAAGGCTTCCGGGGTGGCTGACAAACTTCTGGTGCCCTGGCTGGTGTTAGAAGGGAATTCTCTTTACGATAATTCATTAGGCTATACTGCTTTGTTTTCTGTGGATTTCTGTATGTTTTCTGTTTTATAATAAAAGAGCTAAAATAGGAATGAGATTCTAAAGGTAATTCCAGATTATCCATTAAGCTAAGTATGTGCTCAGCATGTAGAGCATCAGTAAATAGGGCCTCCTCTCACACCCCAATTCAATTTTCAAAAAATAATTTTGGAGTTAATGCTACAAAAAAGGAATTGAAGAGGTCATCATGAAAGAAGAATCAGAACTCTGAGGAGGCCCTTACTTTCCTTTATTATTTAGTACTCTTTATTTTTAGTTATGCTGGAGGGACACACAATAATCTTGACAATATCTGGGGCCCCGAAAGGTTTACATCTGTCTTGCTTTTCTTATGACTAAATCTCTCACCTTACTGCGGGGCTGAGAAGGCAGTTGAGTGGATCTGTTCGTCACTGCTCATCTACCTAACTCATTCAGGACACTGTGGCTCGGGAAAGAGGAAGCGTATTCTAGGAATCCCTAGTTGAATAAGAAAGTCCTTGCTGCAAGGAGCTCAAATTTGATGAGCTAAGAACTACCGCAAAGATAGAAGAATCAATGATGTACCATGCTTCCCTGAAATCCAGAGCCAATTTATGTCGTTTATGCAGTGCCACCTTTGGAGAGGAAGAGAATAAGCAGAGAAATGGACAAGGGACGAGAGAAAACAGAGTTCACTAAACATTAAGCTGGTTTAACAAGAATATCAGCGATGGATCTCAATGTTCTTTATATAACACTCAAATGGGGAGGAAGAAACACAAGCAGTATGATAATCTTAAATATATTTACTTAGTTAAAATCTAAGATCTAGATCTAATTTAAACAAGGTTAAACAGGCTTCCTAGTCCAAGTTTATTAAAATTCAATATTCATTAGCAGTGATATAAATATGGGACAATATTACCAGATTAATCCTTGTACAGTTTTTTTTTACAGTATTTTTCAATAGTGCTTTATATAAACAAACAAACAAACAAACAAAAAACCACTGTTTTGCCAAGACAGGTATTTTTATATGAAGGGAAAAATGTACATACCTAAAGTACTGTGGCAAGCCATGATCTCACACACTACATGTATCTTTTGTACTCAGGGAGGTAAACCAGAGTTTAAGGGTGGTTTTAGTAAGATCACTTAACAGTGGAGCTATAATTTCACAAAGTTCTTATAACCTGCTTTTATTTTTTTTTTAACTATTTAAAGCAAAAGGATTATTCAGATATGCATGTGCAAATATATATCTTACTGGAGAAAAACTTGTTTCGCCTTGTTGTTCTTATATTTGCTGAGATATGCTTTTATGTTTTGTCTTTATGTTTCAAAATACAGAACTTAAAATAAATAAATTGTGGACAGTCCTTTGTTTTAACATCACTCAAAATATTTTATGACAAAATTTAAACTGAAATCCTAAATAAAACACATCAGAAATTTCTGTACCGTTTCAGTTGATCCTAAACTTTTAAAATTCCATCATTTTTCAGCATTTCGATGCTTTTCTATATTTTTATGACATTTTAAGAAAAAAAATAGAAAAGGTTTTACCAATTACAAATCTCTGAAATTCACTGGGTATAACTCTCCCATTTTAGAGAAAATAATGTTAAGAGTTACAATAAAGATTTGGCATTAACTCAAAAACCCAGTCATAACACAGATTAGCTGTCTGGCTTTGGGCAAATTATTTAGCCTCTCTGAGTCACCACGGCCTCAGAGAAAATAGAGATTATATGACTTTATGTTTGATGCTATACATATATATATAAGCATCTTTTGACTTCACTGGCTCGCTCCAGACCAGAGCTGGTTTCTACCCCTTCTGGTAGAGTCTTCTGCTGACAATGTGGTAACTGTCATAGTCTCCATCCTCAGAACTACCTTGTTACACAGACATCCAGAAGGGCCTGGTATCCACCCAGGCTGTACACACTCAAATCCCATGATCCTTCCCCATCCTGTCCCAGAAAAGACGTTCCGAGTATCGTTCTGCCAACCCGTGGTAGCTGGGGCATGGAAGAACTCCCAAGGACTCAGAATTCCCTACGTCCCATTTTTAAGGCTTTTCCAACATGTCAACCAAGGAAGGCTTGACAAAACTAGCTGTTCTATTTACCATAACTGAGTCCACACCCACATCCCTCTTCCCTGCCCCAGCTGCAAGGCTCTACCGAACCCCTTAAGTGAACACATTGCCAGCATTCCTGAGCGATTCATTACGCTTTCCATCTTTTCAGACCCCTCTGCTTCAAGTCAAGATAAAGGGAGTAGCACCCCTAACAAACACTCTAAAACAGAATTACAGTGGGCCCTTGCCAGAAATGTACAAACTAGGAGTTACTGGCTTGGATTGAGAGCACTAGCCTGTTAGGGAAGACATTCCATCATCTATTTTGTGACTAATTTCCAGGTCCTGGCAATCCATATTCCTACATCCTTTTATCCTCTGGCATAGTGCCCTCTCAAAGTCCAGTTCTACCAATACCCAAGGCTGACAATTAGAAGGAAATCATGGTCCAATTTGTTTGACTACAAGAGACTGGCCCTTACTAGCACATGCTCACCAATTCCATCAGAACCCCACTCAGAGGACTGAGACGCCACCCTGGCAATGAATTGCTCCAACTGCCTCTGAAAGATAAGTCACTTCAACTTCTACCATGGTGGAGTCTGAGTTAGACACAAACCAAGACCTTCGTGCCATCAGTATGAGATACCCAACAAGGAGTTTATTCCACGTATCACACTAAGTCCTTTAAGTAGACACATAAATCAAACCGAACTTCAAAACCTGGGGAACTGCATGTATCTCTGAGAGTAAAGTCAGAGTAATGAACTCAAATAAGAAAGGCAGACATGCTCCATAAACCACCCAGGAAAATTAAGATGTTACAATCCAATGTGTATTTACAATGAATAGTGTTCCATGTATAAAAAATATCATTAAACAAATCTTGTCCTGCTATAAACAATTAGTATGAAAACAACTGAAACCAGAACCTCTTATTAGTAAGACATATCATGAATGAGTAATGACATCTGGGATCATACATTTTCTCTCTACAAAAATTTCAATTAGTCCTGGCAGCCATGGACTTAATTATTACTTTCAAATATTAATTTTAACCTTCAAAAGAATGATTTAGCAATGCTCCAAGATTATGAAATTAATGCCAAGCACTTTTCTTTACCCTGGTACATTTTAGCACTTATCTCTTAGCAAAATATTCTGTCAATTGGTAATTTTTTTCAATTTGCAATTGAAATTCCACAAGACACTGAACTAAACACTAAAGTTTCATAGTAAGCAATTATTATTTATTCAAGACGAATGGTCACATTTCACCAAACTATTATCTTACATTATCTCTGAAACCACTTCCTTTCAATACATCTATGAACACCAGAGGAAAAGCTCCCTGATTCACTTATGAAATACCTGAAAAACCCGAAGATGCTTGAGAATAGTTTATTATAATTTCCTTCTTTACTTCTCTGTCTCCATTTCATATTCACTAGTAGGTCTGGCCTTTCTGTTAAGAAAGAGTTCATGCTAGGAACATCGAACCATACAAAATCATCACTTAACTCAAAATATGTACCATTTTCAATTTTAGTAAAAACTTTAAATATATTTTTATTGACTATTCTAAAAATAAAACAACTCTTGCCTTAAAATGTTTGTATATTATTAAAAATATATAAAACTAAAAAAGTGATCATCTGAGTTCACTACTTTACACTGGTTCTCAATCATCCAAACGAGGTTCATCTATACTTAACAGGACAGCATTAGCAAGTGCGCTTCATCTCTAGGCAACTCTAATCAATTAGTAATGACTTCCTGGAGAGGGCTGTGGGGAAGGAACCTGAGGAAGCAGACAGCCAAGACCAGAATGCAGGTGAGGGGTGCAGTGGCTCGGGGCCACATCAATGCCAGCCCTGATGCACTTTGCGCGCTTTTTTCTGGCAGAATGTTAATCAGTTTGGCTTTCTTCTGACCCCAGAGGCCACGCTTGAGTCACCTACACCCACCATTAATAAATATTCAGAGACTGCCAAGTTAATCTTAATAATAATTCAATAAAACACAATTTAAAAGGAAAATCAGCCTGCAAAAGTGAGGGTGGCATTATGAATTCCACAGGTAAATAAAAGCGGTTTGGGAAAAATGCTTCTTGCTACACCTTCTATCTGGTGATTCTTTTCTGATAGTGTCAGAATGAATTTCACTGTTCATTCTTGACAGGAGACTGGATTTTCTTATGCTTCACTTTATATTGCTAGTTCTGGGAAGAAAACTGCATTTTCTTGGTTTTCACTTTATATATAATTTATGGGAGGAAGTGGAACATTTTTGTGTTTTGCTTTACAGGATACTGAACAGTAACACCACCCAGCCCACACCCTAATGCCCTCGGGGAACATTAGCTGCTGCTGAACTGCAGCCAGAGCACACACCACATGGCTCTCTTCCAGGGCTCTCACACTGGGCAGAGCGTGCCTGGGGGCAAGGGTATTCAAATCCAAAAACAGGGCACAGCTCCCCGGACCACCATTTAAAACAGCATTTCAACATTAAACTGGGCACAAATATATTATTTAAAAGAACACAAAATGGGCATGAATCTTTAGGAGAAAACAGAGATTACAAAGAAATGTTCCCTTTATGGAAGGACCTGAACACACACACACACACACACACACACATCCTTCTTGGGTTCTTTTCATTAAGAATATTGTACTTTGGTGGAAAACTCAGAGAAGCACAACTTTACTCCATTGGTGTGCATAAACTGACGACTGACTCAGAAAATTTAACAGTTATCTTGATTTTAAAAGGGGAAGGGGTGACAAGCTGATCCTTGTAACAACTTAGCTTCCAATAAAAAAGTATATTTGCGTGGAAAAATTTTTATTGCAATTAAATTTGGACCATATTCACATTAATAACTGCAATATTTAACATTTATTGAGCATTTCCAGGCAATACACCCCCAGAACCTGGGGGTGTCACCCTTACACTACTTGCCAAGAATATTCCAACTAGGGGACCTCTATATTTGGTATTATATCCCTCTGTCCAGAATGTTTTTCTCTTGGATATTTCCCTGGCTCATGCCAATGCTCTCCTACAACTTTTCTAAAATACCACCCCACCCCACCAAGACTGCTATCCTCAATCACCTTACCTTTCTGTATTTTTCCTTCACAGCACATGAACACTGTGCTATGTACTTCTTTGTTTACCGGTTAAGCACGAGTCCCCCTACTACAGTCTATACTACATGAAGGCAGGACCTTGCTCTGCGAAGCTTTTCACTATAGTATCCAAGCCTACAAGCAGTGCCTGGCATACAGCAAGATAAATATTTGTTAAATGAATGCTAGACGAGATCTATTTATTTAGAAATGTATAATAACATAAAGCTATCACGTATAATTTATGAAGCTATCAGAATTGTACGTCTACGTAACGATACACACAGCACACAGAAAGATAAACTCGCAAGGTGTACATGCCTTATTTTAGCAATACACCACCACGCACAGAAATGCTGAATACTTTTAAACAAGCCTTTTGGTGACAGAAATGTGAACCTAACCACCCAGTAATAATTAAAACAAAACTGACACTCACTAGAAGATACTAGAAAAACGATTTAGCTTAGAGGATGCCATGTTTGCCTCTTGGGGTGGTAGTGGGGTGCTATGGACTGAATTGTGTTCCCACAAATTTGTATGTTGAAGCCCTAACTCCCTGTGTGACTGTATGTGGAGACAGACTCTCTAGGAAGTAACTAAGGTTAAATGAGGTCATACAGGAGGACCCTGATCCAGCAGAATTAGTGTCCTTATGTTAATACAAGTAGACACCAGGGATGTCATGCTGTCCCCCACAGCCCCGCCATGGGTGCACATGTGCAAGAAAAGCCACACAGGAGACACAGCAAGAAGGCAGTCATCTGCAAGCCACGAAGCGGGCCCTCACCAGAAACCTAATCTGACACCTTAATCTTGAACATCTAGCCTCTAGATCTGTGAGAAAATAAATTTCTGTTGTTTAAGCCACCCAGTCTATGGCATTGTGTTATGGCAACCTGAACTAATATATGGGGGGTGGAAATCAGATGATCCTTAACACCCTTGAAATCCTTCAGAAACCCATCATTCTTCCGTTCAACACTCCCCTTTGGTTCCCCACAAACCTGTCCACCCTCACGGAGTAGCTGTTCTAGTTAAAATTCTCCCACTTCAGTAAAAGAAGACAACAGTTCTGCAAAGGTTTTGTTGCTACTCTATGCCTTTCTAAGCCTCAGTAAATCTAAAAATGAGAATACACCTCAGATTGTTGTGAGTATTAATCTACGGTAAATGTTTAGAGCAAAGTGTGGCACGGAGTAAATGCTGTATAATATTGGCTACTATTATCAGGAGCCCAATTATCCAACTTTACTTCCAAAATAACACTATGCAGTGGGCTCAATTAGTACCCACATTTCAGGAAACTGGGGCACAGAGCGGTCATGTGGTTATTAAGCAGAGGAGATTTGAAATCAGGCAGTCTGACTCTGGGGTCCATGCTCAGTGAATGGCCTAGAGTAATAACCAGTAAAGGCTGTTGCTTTTATTACTAAGACCACACTGTATTAGTAAAGAAAGTAAAGGTGGGCACAAATCAAGAAAGTAACTTGTTTTTCCTTTTCCATGCTATTCTTATAAGTTCTCACCTATCATTTTATCTAACAGTAAAACTACATTTCTATCTGCTTATTAAAAATAATGCCTCTTTGTGTGCAGTGAATATAGTTGTTATCCCAATACATTCTTGAAAGTATTGAAAAGTTCTAAGAGTTCACACTTATGACTCCTTTGTGAGTCAGTATCTTCTTGCTAACAACGAGGCAAATCTGCTTTTGTCTTTGTCTACTGGCAGAGTGGAGAGAGTACGATCACTCTCCCCTTGAAGCACTGGTCTCCAGTATGAGAGAATCATTGCAGTAACTGCTTTCAAAAGAAGATTCCCATGTTCCACATCCAGAAATCCTGACTTAGTGGGTCTTGGGCAAGACACAGAAATCTACTTTTAATCAGCAACCCATATGATTCCGATGTAGGTTGCACCAAGGGCACAGTTTACAAAATACTCACTGTTTTAGAGGAATATTTGTCAAACATCTATCTTCCTCCCCACTGTATACCCCTGAATAGTGCCCAATCCCTACAACAGAGTACACAGTCATTCATGCATTAACAAATATTTATTGAGCACCTATATATACCAGCAAAACAGCAAAAAACGAAGTCCCTGTTCTCAGAACTGACATATTGTGGTGGGGAAGGGGTGCCACGCAAGCAAATAAGCGAATGTGTATGTGTGTGTACATATGGCATAATAAATTGTACCAGTTAGGATAGGCTAGGCTAGTCTATGGCCACAAACAAGTTTACAATCTCAATGGCTTAAAACGATAGACTTTGTTTCTCACTCACCCTAATATACCCATCACCTGTCAACAGAGGGCTCTGTCCTTTGTGGTCACTCATAGACCTTGGCCAACAGAAAGGGGAAAGAAAGGAGTACAGAATGATTCTAAGGCTTTGGCCTGATCTACTGGTGAAATGAAGTTGACATTTATTGAGATGGAAAAGGAAGAACCGGTGGCAGGGGGTAGATCGGGAGTTCATTTTTGGACATGCTATGGATGAGGGGCCTACTGGACATCAAAGCGAACCTGCCGAGTAGGCCATTAGAGTCTGAGATTGAGGCCAGCAATGCGAATTGGAGATTCCTAAGTACACAGGTAGAATTTAAATGAATGGGATCGCCAAGGAGTGAGTGCTCTCATTCTGCTTACCCCACTTAAGCGGGAACGATGGCTGATTTCCAGTTTCCAGCTCCTGACTCCCAATGGAAATTTGAATAAAGGGAGGAGGCAAAAGAGTCACCTCCATCAGCCTAAAGTCTGAGGCTACATGAAGGACTAAGTGCCCAGACCAATCCTCCTGCTTAATACAACTAAATGTGTCACTTATTTTCATAAATCTTGCCTTTGTCCATGAGCTAGCAAGAAAATTATCTTAATAAGAATGTTCAGGCCATGAACTAAAAGAAACCAGTAACCAGAAAAGTAAATGGGGCCCTAAAACAGGCTTTCTCCAAATTATTAATAGGGTGTCTATCAAATTAGTGAGTTAGAGCAGGAGTAAACAAACTTTTTAAATAAAGGACCACAAAATAAATATTTTCAACTTTGCAGATCATGTGGTCTCTGTTGCAACTACTCAACTCTGTCACTGAAACACAAAAGCAGCCACAGGTATTACAGAAAAGAACGGGTATTACTGTGTTCCATTAAAACTTTATTTACAAAAAGAAGGCGCAGGGCCAGACTGGGTCTACAGACCACAGTTGGATAACCCCCCGGGCTGAGTTTTCCTGACTGGGGTCTAAGACCCCACTCAGAGTCTGACCAATGTGAGGAACCTAGTAACAAAATCCTACCATTAAGCTCAGATGCCAAAGAGACTAAATCCCAATGATAAGGGTAAATTAATACTCATCCCCACCCCAGAGTCCCAAGAGACTGCAAAAAGAACACCAATCTGAAGCTCCAGCACAGTTACGGGGGAGGGGAACCTACCTACCCCAAGAATTCATAAAAATAACACAACTTTCAGACAGATTTTGCAGCCCAGTTTTACACTATATGGTGGTTAAAACAGAGCAATGATAGGAATTTAAATGATTCCAGACTGGTAGAGCCCCTAAGCACCAAGAAAATACAAATCCCCTCTGAAAGAACCTATCTTTTGCCAGCCCTCAAAGAATTACATACAAAGTTCTATTTAAAAAAAGTAGCTCAGTTACAAATCCCTAAACGAGGAAACAGAGGTATCACAAGCAAGAATCAAAGAAACAAGTCTGCATTATCAGGCAACAGCAACAAAACAACCAGGTACGGTCCCATGCTGCATAACATCATTTCAGTTAGTGACAAGCTATGTATACAACGGTGGTCCCATAAGATTATAACAGAGCTGAGAAATTCCCATCACCTAGTGACATCTTGATGAGCCCGAGCCTGTATAGGCCTAGGCTAATGTGTATGCCTGTGTCTTAGTTGTTAACAAAAAAGTTTAAAAAGTAAAATAAAAAATTTTAAAGACAGAAAAAAACTTATAGAATAAGGATACAAAGAAAACATTTTTGTACAGCTGTACAATGTGTTTTATGCTAAGTGATATTATAAAAGAGTCAAAAAGTTTAAAGAAATATTGAAGTTCATAAAGTAAAAAAGTTATAGTAAGCTAACATTAATGTATTATTGAAGAAAAATGTATTTTTTATGAATTTAGTGTAGCCTAAATGTACAGAGTTTATAAAGTCTACAGTACTGTCCAGTAATGTCCGAGGTCTCATCATTCACTCACTGACTCACCCAGAGCAACTTCCAGTCCTGCAAGCTTCAGTCATGGTAAGTACCCTATACAGGTGTACTATTTTTTTTATCTTATATACCATATTTTTACTTTACCTTTTCTATGTTTAGATACAGATACTTACCACTGTGTTACAGCTGCCTACAGTACTCAGTACAGTAGTCACATGCCGTACAGGTTTATAGCCTAGGAACAATATACGTAGTAGGCTACACCATCTAGGTTTGTGTAAGTATATTCTATTAATACGATGTTCGCACAATGACAAAATCACCTAACGACGCATTTCTCAGAATGTATCCCCTCGTTAAGCAATGCATGACTGTATAAGAATTACTAAACACAGACAATAAAATGAGTATGTGTACTATGTTTCAAGAAGAGATAGTTAAAAATGAAAAATGACAAGATTTGAAAATGAACCAATGAGATCTCCCAGAAATAAAAGATATGATAACTGAAATTAAAAATCTGGCCAGAGGCCGGGCGCGGTGGCTCACGCCTGTAATCCTAGCACTCTGGGAAGCTGAAGCGGGCGGATTGTTTGAGCTCAGGAGTTCGAGATCAGCCTGAGCAAGAGCGAGACCCCGTCTCTACTAAAAAAAAAATTAGAAAGAAATTAATCGGACAACTAAAAAATATATATAGAAAAAACTAGCCGGGCATGGGGGTACATGCCTGTAGTCCCAGCTACTCGGGAGGCTGAGGCAGAAGGATCGTTTGAACCCAGGAGTTTGAGGTTGCTGTGAGCTAGGCTGACGCCATGGCACTCACTCTAGCCCGGGCAACAGAGTGAGACTCTGTCTCAAAAAAAAAAAAAAAAAAAAAAAAAAAATCCGGCCAGGCACAGTGGCTCATGCCTGTAATCCCAGTACTTAGGGAGGCCAACGTGGGGAGATCACTTGAGGCCAGGAGTCAGGAGATCGCCTGGGCAACATGGCAAGACCTTGTCTCTACAAAAAATGAAAAAAATTAGCCAGGAATGGTGGTGCACCTGTAGTCCTAGCTCCTCAGGAGGCTGACACAGGAAGATTGCTTGAACCCAGGAGCTTGAGGCTGCAGTGAGGTAAGATTGCACCACTGCACTCCAGCCTGGGCAACAGAGCAAGACTGTCTCAAAAAAAATAAAAAATAAAAATAATTCAACCAACGAGTTTCACAGCAGACTATACACAGCCAAAGACAGAACTTGAGAACTGAAAGTTGAAACTGAAGCAACTATCCAAAGGGAATTCCCAAAAGACAAAGAAATTAAAAAATATGAAAAAGTGGTTAAGAGATAAAGAAAGTACAATAAGAAGGCGTAACATCTTTCTAAACTGAGATCCACAAAGAGAAGAGAGAGACAAGGTGAGAGGCAATATATGTGAAGAGATACTGTGTAAAGCTTTTCCAGAATTCATAAGAAACATCTATCCACAGATTCAAGAGACCTAATGAATCCCAAGGATAAATAAAAAGCAATCTATACCTAGATACATCAAAGACAAACTGAAGAAAACCACAGATGAAGAGAAAAATTTTTAAACTACCAGAGAAAACAGAAAATTTATTAAAGGAGTAACATACTGGGAGCTGATTTTATAAAAGCAACAATAAAAGCCTAAAGACAGTAGAATAATATCAACGATGTACTGTGAGAAAATCACTGTCAGCCCAGGACTCAGTATTTAGTAAAATCTATCAAAAATGATAATGAAATAAAGACATTTTCCAACAAAAACTGAGTTTGCAACTTGGAGGTCTTTGACAAAAGAAATTAGAAAAGAAATTAGGGAAAGTGATCCCAGATAGTAGGTCTGAGTTGCAAGAAGGTATGAAGGACAAGAAAGTGGTACATAGGTGACTGAAACAAACACGGACTGTACAAAACAGCAACGCTCTTTCGTCCTCCCTCTCTCTCATGTACTCTTACCATATGTACATCTACATGTAATTAAAATACTGGACAAAAGTGGCATATAAATTGGGAAGGGGTGCTTAGAATAAAATTAAAGTACTATGAGGTCCTAAAGGTCCTTCAAAACAAGGATAAAGACACTAATTAGAATCGCAGAAAGATAAATATGAACCTCATCATTTCTAGGCGGAAACAGGAGAATGAGAGTATAAAATTTCTAGAAAGGAAATAGAATATAAAATTTCTAAGCTAGTAGAGGGGAAAACTAACCAATCAATTATGAGGGGTTCCCAACCTATAGTGAATTGTATAATTATTTCATTGTATATTACAATGTAATAATAATAGAAATAAAGTGCACAATAAATGTAATGTGTTTAAATCATCCTGAAACCATTCCCTCCCCTCCCCAGGCCATGGAAAAATTGTCTTCCATGAAAACAGTCCCTGGTGCCAAAAAGGTTGGGGACCACTGAATTAAATAGAAAGAAAAGGCAGAGCAAACAAAAATTATAAAATACCACAGTAGAAATCAATTAGAACATACTAATAATTACAATAAACGTAAACTAAGTAGCCCAGTTAAAAGATAAAAATTATCTCAGACTAGATTTTTTTAAACTTCTGTTTAAGATACACCTAAAACAAGGCAAAGCTAATATAGAAGTTAATAACCAAAAGTTGATATAGTTACATTAATGTTAAAACAACAGATTTTTAGGCAAAAAGCATTCTAAAATAAAGGTTATTACCTAATGATAAAAAGCACAACTGAGCAAGAAAATTGTAATAGTTCTAAAGCTTGCAAGTGCCTAATAACAAACCCTCAAATACATGAAGCAGAAATCACCAGAATTACGAAGAAAAGTGTACAAATCAGAATTCATAGTAAGAGATTTAAAGCAGCTCTTTTAGTATTAGAGGTGAAACAGATAAAAAACCAGTAACAAGATAAAACACCTGAACAATGCAATTAACAAATACTAACATGATCCGATGAACATACATAGAACATATGCCCAACACCTGTACAATACACATTATTTTCAAGCACACATAGAATATTCATTAAAATGATATAACAGGCCATAAAGAATCAACAAAGTCAAAAGACTGACACCATACTTAGACATTCTCTGACCACAACTCAATTACATTAGAAATCAAAATCAATAATAAATCCTAATTGCCCATAAATTCGGAATGACACTTCTAAACAGGTATAAAAGGAAATAAAATAAGTCACAATTACAAAATTTGTAAAACTGAATGATAAAGAAAACTCTGCATGTAAAATATATGAGATTCAAGTACAACATAGTTAATTATCTAATAAGTGCAATTTTTAAAGGGAACAGACCAAAATCCACTATGCTAAGCATCCCTTTTAAGAAGTTAAAAAAAAAAAAAATCAGTAAAAATCAACCCAAAGTATAAGTACGGAAGTAACAGGCACAGAAAATACTAAAACAGAAAGCAAATAAAAAGGATGAACAATGTCAGTGTCAAAACTTAGTTCTTTGAAAGAATAAAATTGACTAACCTCTAACAAAAACAGATAAAAAAAAAAAAACATTGAAGGTACGAATAGACAAAAACAGGAATGAGGAAGAGGGAGACAGAATAATGACAGATATTACATAGACTAAACATGCATGAGTTTATTATGAATCACTTTATGCTAACAAATTTGGACATACACATGAAATGAACAAATTCCTAAAAAATGAAACTACAAAGAACAGAATCAAGAATGCACAGAAAACTTGAACAGTTTCATAAGCATTAAAGAAACTGTATCAGTAGTTAAAATGCCACACCCATATGATTTTACAAGCTTGTTCAACCAGTCAAGAAATAAAGAAATATTACACCAACAATCCCAGAGTACAGAAAAAGTGAACACATTCCTCAATTTTATCATGGTGCATAATCTTAATATCAAAACTTGACAAGAAAAAAATAAGGAAGGAAAATTGTAACTCAAGCTCACTTAAGAACACAGATATAAAACACTCAGTATTATGATATAAATTTTAGAGCATTTTAATATATCTAAAACCAGAATACATCTTAACAATCTATGGCATCTTATATTTATCATTAGCCACCTTTAAAAAAGAAAACTTAACATCCCTGAAATAAGGGATGCATTTTAAATTTGAAGGGAATGATGACAAAGTATTGATAAATCAAACTCTAGCAAATGCAGTAATAACAACAATAATTCATGACCAACTTGAGTTTATCCCAGGAACACAACGTTGGCTTAACAACTTGTGCCATTCACAGAAAAAAAAATCATTTGGTTATCTCAAAGGGAATGGAAAATCTTTTGGTAAAATTCAACATCCACGTATTTAACAAACCAACAAACAAGAAAAACCTCTTAGCATGCTAGGAACAGAGAGAACTTCCTTAACCTGATAAACGGTGTCTACAAAATATCTATTTACATTGAAAGTACTCCTTGTAGGACTTAGAACAAGACAAAGATGCTTATTATTACTACTTCGATTCAATACTGTACTGTGAATCCAAGCTACTACTGTACAGCAGGAAAAAGAAATAAAAGGATTAAGAAAAAGCAAGAAAGAACAAAAGTGTCTTTATTTGTAAAGGATATCACTGTCTTCACATAAATAATCTAGGGAGACTTTTCCTACCAAACAGCAAGATTTGTTATAAAACTATAACAAGACAATGTGAAATTGGCAGAAGGACCGAATAAAGAGACTAAAGGAATGAATAGCAACACAAAAACAGAACCACACAAAGACGGTCGCTTGATTTACAGAAACTGATGTCAAAGAGGCATCTCTGCTGCTCAGTGAGAAAGGCTGGACTTCTCAGTACACAGTGCTGTGACAAGTCAGACACACAGTGAAAAAATGAAATTGGTCTCGTCCCAAACCCCATATTCAAAAATCTAATCCTAATGGTTTGAAGACCCAAACATAAAAGGCAAATCTCTAAAGCTTTGCAAAGATGATATAGTAGAATAATGTATGACCTCTGGATGCAGGATACAGGTTTCTTGAACAAGATACAAAATGCAAAATCATAATTGAAAAAATGGACAAGTCTTACTAAATTAACTTAGTAACTGCCATCCATCAAAAAACTCCACAAAGATAGTAAAAAATAAGCTAAACTGGAAGATATTTGCAGCACAGAGAACTCACAAGGATTTCTTTCTAAAATATATATGGAATTTCTAAGAATCAATAAGAAACTAATAAACCAATAAGGAGATGAGCAATGACAACAAACAAAAAACAAAGAAACAAATAAAATCAGCCAGGTGTGGTGGCACATGCCACCTATAGTCCCAGCTACTCCGGAGACCAAGGCAGGAGGCTTGAGCCCAGGAGTTTGAGGCTGCAGAGAGCTATGGTTGTGCCACACTGTAATCCAGCCTGGATGACAGAGCAAGACTCTGCTTCTTGGGGGGCAGGGAGGACCAACCAAAAATTTCAAAGGGAAACAAATGGCCTATAAACATATGAAAATACATTCAACCTCATTCTCTTAGCAGCATCTTTCACAAAAGTATTTTATTTTGATGAGGTATAAGTTATTATTTTTCTTTTATGAATCATGCAAAGTGTCACGTCTAAGAACTCTTTGCCTAACAGAAGGTCACGAGGATTTTCTCTGAT
Organism: Indri indri; assembly: GCA_004363605.1. Taxonomy (NCBI): domain Eukaryota; kingdom Metazoa; phylum Chordata; class Mammalia; order Primates; family Indriidae; genus Indri; species Indri indri. The sequence goes on from RJWJ010005386.1 coordinate 65,464, forward strand.
GTTTTCTCTAAAATGTTTACAATTTTACACTTTACATTTACATCTTATGATCCGTTTTGAGTTCATTTCTGTGTAAGGTGTGAACTTTACACAGAGGTTTATTTTTTGCATATAGGTGTTCAAGTATTTCACCGCCATTTGTCGAAAACATTATCATTTCTTCATCAAACTGCATTTGTGGCTTTTTCAAAAATCAACTGTCCATATTTGTACAGGTCTATCTCTGGATTCTCAAAATGTCTCAAGGATCTATACGTCTAACCTTCGCAAATACCATATTGTCTTGATTGCTGTGATGGTTAACTTTATGTGTCAACTTGGCTAGGACTCAGCACCCAGATACTTGGTCAAACACTAGTCTTGATGTTGCTGTGAAGGTACTTTTAAAATGAGATTAACATTTAGATCAACAGATTTTTTTTTTTTAGTCTATGTTAAGGAGGCACAGAAAAATGCCCAATGTGACTACAGTGTGTGTTTGCAGGGAAGGGGAAGGTGACTTGTTATAAATCTAGAGAAGTAGACAGGACCTGGCATGACACCTGGCACAACGCAGCCACTCAGACATTGGCTGAATGAATAAACACGTGGACACATGAAGAAACCTGGGCTCAGATCCAGCCTAGACACCTACTGGCTAGGTCACCTCAGATTATTTTACCTTTCTAAATAAACCTCTTCATAAAATGGAAATAGTCATATCTGCCTCTTAGAGTTGCTGTGAAGGACTAAATAAGGTACCAAAGAATAAAGCACATAATCGGTGCCTTATAGAAGCCAAGGAATGACCACAGCACTCACAGTAAGATCTGAACAGACCCAAAGTTTGCATCCTTTTAAGAAACTGTTCTGCCCTGAAGACCAAAAGAGACACCTTTCGTTTAGCATAAAAACCCAGACATACAGAATTTTAATAATTTTTAAAGGTATTTAAGAGTAAAGAAGAGTGCTACAATGAACAAGGCAACAGCAGTAGAGGCCGTAACTGTATACTTACATTTCCAGGCAAAAGAAGATCAGATGTTGAAGGTGGAGAAAAAGGCCAGAGACAAAAAACACAAAAGCCCTGCACTCACCAAATGGGAAGGAGGGGGCTACGCTGTGATATAGAATGGGTAGATTCTGCAGCTGATACAAGAGATCAAATTACTGCAGAGCTAGGTCTATCATAAGAGCCATCAAAGATACGGATTCTAACCTTCTCTAGTCAAAGGCCAAGAGTATTCAAATGGTTAAGCTAAATTTAATGAGAAAATGCACATCTGCGTAGTACTAGGAAAGAGTAAGTACACAAACATTTGATGGATTGGTACAAATTGATTCGCCTAACCTGTATATTATCAAGACTTACAAGGGGCAGCTACACAAATTCTTGGCATCAGCAGTGATGAGAAACACAACACCTTGTAAGGCAGACCCTGCACTTTTCAACAGCTGAAGAATTAGATTATGCCTCATTATAAGGAAAAAATGCAGGCTTTCTTGTACTTGTGTCCACTGGTCCTGTCTCTCCTACAAATGAGGTCTAATCTTTCACATGACAAACCTTCAAATATTTAAGATTATTACAAGTAGGTAACCATGTTTGTATTTGTTAGGGCAGTCCTAGTTTATGCCCATCATCCCAGCGTAAGTATTAATACTGCCCTCTTCCACTCTCAAAGAGCCCTGGTTTTGGGCGCTAAGATAGGAGAGACACTGCTCCCCATAAAATATTCTCTTCTTCAGGCTAAGCAGGAGCCTTGCACCAACCATGACTCCTATGACATGATTTCCAGTCCCTTCACCATCCCCTAAGCCCTTAGCTCTGAATGAGTTCCAAGTAACTGATATCCCTAAACCAAATGCAACATTCTAAGTACAATGTCACAGGAAAAAGCAGAATTTATTCTTCTGGTCATATAAGAGATCACCTTAGCATTTTCTGAGATCAGGTCACACTCTTTACTCATGTTGAGCCCAAATTATCAATTAAAAAGTTTAAGTCGCTTTCTTTTATTCTCTCACCAGGCAATATGGTACTTATGCAATAGATCACTCAATTACTAACATGCCTAAAAGGCTAATTAGTTCATATCTCAGCATGTTCTTCATAAGAATGTTATAGAGTATAAATATCTTATTCAGATATACTATGTCTATTGCATATGACTGTTTTGGACACGTTATTCTGGAGGTGACATCCAGATGCCAATCTCTGAAAACAGCTACAGGACAAGGACAGAAGTACATTTACCTACTCAATAAACACAGTTTCTCACATGTGCCAAGCACTGTGCTGGTACAGAGCCCCTACCTTTCCAGAGTTCTAGAAAACACCCAAGGGATTAGAAGAAGACCCAATCAAAAAGCTGAGTAGGGAGTCAAAGATTAAGGTGGTGAACAGGAGGACATTTATAGCAAGAGACAAGGAGAGAGACACTTTGAAGAGGAAAAGAGTCAAAGACAACCATGAGCCTGAGTCATGGCACCTGCAGTGGTGCAGATATCATTGGAAAGCAGAACTGGTTTGCAAAGGAAAGGTAATGAGTTTGGCCTTGAACATGTTAAACAACAACAGGAAAATACATCCCTGATGATTTGAAGGTTAAATGTATGAAATAATTCCTTTAAAAAACTACAAGGAGAAAAATAGATTAATATTTTCATAATCTTCACATAGAGAAGGCTTTTCCAGGCATTACATAAAACCCAGAAGCACAAGAAGAAAAAGAATGGGAAATTTGACTGATTAAATAAAAATTCATGTTCATGCCACAACATGGACAGACCTGGAGGATATTATGCTAAGTAAAATAAGCCAGATACAGAAAGAAAAATATTGCATGATCTCACTTATATGTGGAATCTTTTTTTAAAAAGGTTCACATATACAGAGATAGAGAATAAAACAGTGGTTATCAGGGGTGAAGTAGCGGGTAGGAAATAGGGAGAGGTAGGTCCAAGGATACAAAGTAGCAGATGTGCCGGGCGCGGTGGCTCATGCCTGTAATCCTAGCACTCTGGGAGGCCGAGGCGGGCGGATCGTTCTGAGCTCAGGAGTTCGAGACCAGCCTGAGCAAGAGCGAGACCCCGTCTCTACCAAAAATACAAAGAAATTAATTGGACAGCTAAAAATATATATAGAAAAAATTAGCCGGGCATGGTGGCGCATGCCTGTAGTCCCAGCTACTTGGGAGGCTGAGACAGTAGGATTGCTCGAGCCCAGGAGTTTGA
>RJWJ010005387.1:0-68684 GCA_004363605.1 Indri indri
TATTCAAGAAGCTTCATGTTGGGGATAGGTCAAAGGGACAGTTTGAAGATTCCAAAGTTGGAAGACACATCTACATTTATGCAGTCATTGAATAAACACATTTTCACATACTGTAAGCCAGATGAAATCATAGGCAGTAAGCACACAGATTTTAAAAAGCACAGTTCCTGTTTTGAGAAACTAAAAATGTGATGTGCTATTTAGCTAAGAACATGGCATTTGGAATCAAATTAGACTGTGAATCTTGATTCTTGCTTTCAATGGTTATGAACTTGGGCAAGTTAATAAAATTAGAAAAGTTTCAGCCTCCCCATTTGTTACATGGGAGTAATAAAATCTATCTTATTGAGTTTCTGTTTGAAACTGAATGAGATGAAATATATAATATGTTGGGCATGGCATAAGTGCTCAGTAAATCAGTCAGAGATAATAATAATTGTCATCACTGTAGAATTTGGTTATTAGAGATTCAGTGGGTGCAACAAATCACTTTTTGTTTGTTCTTAATTTTCTTTTCTCATATATTCTCAGACCTACATGGTCTATCTCTCATTAGCTTTCACGGGATATGGATTTGTGATCTTCTCCCATAAAGTTCCAAATATTCTCTATTCCATTTGAAGCATTTATTTATTTACTTTCCCACTGAGAAATATTGTTCTTAATGACCATGAACTTCCCAAAGTTACCATTTTCCCAGTAGTTCTGCTTTGTTCCCAAACACATTCAAGAGGTGAACATTTAACTCAGACAATATAATCATGGTTTCATATTTCCTGGACCACAGAGGGATTTGTTCAGCTAAAGACATGTAACTAGTGCCAGGATAATGAAAATTCCCTCCAAGTTTTTGTTTGTTTGTTTGTTTGTTTGTTTAGGTAAAACAAGTTAAGTACACATCAATTGCTCTTGAGGACCCATTATTAGAAACTTGAACTGACTTCACTTGGAAAGGCTTCATGTGACTATCTCCCTTAACCACCTGGAATAAGACATATACAACACAAAAGCATGAAACTAATGTGCAGAAAAAAGCAGAACCAAGAGATAACAAGAAAGAGATGGCAAGAAATTCCTGATGGTATTGTTTGTTTGCTTTGGTTGAGCAATCCCTGAAACTATGCATAGGCATCCTAGTTGTGTGAGGCAATCTTGATGTAGCTTTCTGCTAGAGATTTCTATGAATTACCTTGGAACTTCCTAAGGAATCACCTCTCTCCTGGGTCTTGCTCTGATAACTCTATCAATGTCCATTTTACTTCTGTTCTGCTTTAATGGCAAAACAGAACACAGGCCTACTGAAAATACCCTCAGCTTGGGATATTTTTTCCACAAAGGGTTACATTATGCATACATCTACCCATTAGTCAGTCTCTCCTGATAGTGCTCGAATATAATCATTTATGATTACTGAAGTCACTGGGATACTATTAAAGACTCAGTTTCTATGGATTATTCTAACATTTCCCTGGAATAATTACAAAAAATGTGGATACTACATATAAAATGGAAGCATTCTTTTCTAAATTTACTAGATTTTTTGCAAATAAATTATAAAAGAATTTTGAATTGCCCCCTTCCCTTACTGCTTTGAATGATTTTCAATTTAATATTCATTATTCGGCTATGGACTTTAATACTTATGTTCAAATTCAGAAGCTATTAATAAGAAAACCTATTTTCATTATACAAACTATATTTATGTACATACAAAGATAGAGCTGTATATTTCTCCCAATTTTTTTCAGGAAAAAGCACTGAGTTTTTTTTTCAATATTGTCATATTAAGAAACAATTTTGCAATTGTGCTGAAATTCCTACAGTTGTACCCTTGAGTTCTAACAAGTGTTTCAGGACCATTTAATCTTGTGCAAAATTACCTGACTGTTGCTTTTTTGTATTTAATGCTTTCCTCTTTTTGTTGCCAATGATCACATTGTAATTATATAGTTTGTTTTCTTTGAGCATTTCTTCCTGCACCTTTTTGTTTGCCTATCATATTTATGTGATTGGAAATTGAATTACTGAGCTCATTGGAATTAGCTTCAATTAAAGGTAATTAACCTTCAAGTGAAGGGTTGAGGGATAATGGTATGATAAAATTGTTTATATTGTAGTAAATGGATATTTAAACAATTATTTTGACTGTCCAAAATAATTTTTTAACCTGAGTTCATGTGGATGATGTGTTATTCTATTTCATTTCTCATGTAACTATGTACATTCAAATATATCAATAGACATAACTCTCTGCTTACTATCTCAGGAAATATTTCTCTAAAGGGTAGTGTAAATTATTGGTTGACCTCTAGCTTTAAAAAAAGTAAATAGTTTTGTTAGAGATATTTACAATTCCTGATCATTTCCATTATTAGTGCTCTCACTATTTTTATTTATTTTTTTATGCACAGCAAAATCTGCAGGAGTATGACAACTGGTTTCTAGTCAGCAAACACAGGAAAAGAAAAAGCCGCAGTTTCAAAGCAACACAGCACCTTTATTCACCAAAAATCATCTTTTTAAAGGTGTTACCTCCTTTACTTTCACCATTGCCACAAAATGTTTCATAACTATTAAGAGATAATTTGTCCATCCTAATTCTTATAGATAAGTTATGTGCTTTCAGAGGGGCAGGGGAAATGGAGCCAGTTGCTGTAGAGTCATGGATTTCCATTTGAGTATTCCCATTTACACGACAGTATGAATTCTGACACTCATGTATAATATTAAAAATAGAAAACAAGCACAAGCAAGAATCAAAAGTTAATACTGCTACAGGCGTACTGCCAGTTTGTGCCAGATACTGCTGAGCCATTGGTCTCTGAGGTTTTGAATGACTGTGGTGTATGGCATCCCTTGAAGGAAAGTACATCTAGGATAGATCTTTACTCTCTGCGGAATTACTTAGAACTGGAGATATTGAAATTCAACACAGGATTATTGTCATTCTCTGATACACAGGGAATTACCTAGCTATGATGACTCTGAGAAATGTAATGTTAACACTAGAATACTACCGGTTGTAAGAAAGGTTTTAGTTAGAAATGCAGAAAATGAGGTTCTACAGATAGATAGGGATTATTTTTGATATATATATTAATGATTATATTTATTAAACTTATTTTAGACATTTACTTATATCTATAATGTCTGTATTATTTAGGAATAAATTAAATATTTCAAATCAAACTGAAGTTTAGAATGCAAAGTGGCAAATGAGAGAACATAGATGTAATACAGGAAACAACATTTAGCTGTTGTTTGTAAAAGATTTGTTTATATTGTTCATTTGCCAAAAATTATATTTGAATAGTCTGATTTTTATAGTTTCTATATTTCTAGTATTTTCTTCAAAATGTGAAAATATATATTTTTAAATGTTCAAAAAGGTAAGCAATAAACATTTTAAAACAAAATCATTTGGCTTAATGATCATGCTAATTCGTATAACTGTGTCTTTAAAGAATGCATTACATATTCTATCTTTCAATTTTTGTCAAAAATCATCATATGTAAAAGTATATTTTTAAATAATTGTATGAGAAAGGGTACATTTTCAAAATAATTACATTCTGAAAAATTCTTGCTCAGAGACAGCTTGCAAGCTCATGCTTTTGCACTTGATGAATGTGTCATATATGAACTAGTTCTTGTCCTCTGTCCTATTTTTCTTAACCTCTTGGGATGGCAAGCAAATACCACCTCCCACAATAAGAATATTCTCCTTTTAGTGCACTGAATTTCTCACATTAAAAACACATAAAAATAACTAACAAGTCAATGTCACTGCTTCATCTCTCCTTAGATACCATGTCAAAAAGTTGTACTTACTTTCTTCCTGATAGTATCCTGATTATTATGTCTTGAAATAGTATTCATATTTCCCATAATTGATAGTAAAGAATACTAAAAATATTCCATTCATATCCAACATCGTTGAAGATGAGATATGAGAACAGTGTAGTCAACACTGCATTTAGTCTAGTGCTTTCTCATTGTCCAAGTATTAGAGTAGGTCTTTTACATTCTCAAGATATAAAATACAATACCTTTTAAATAGCCACAATTGAAAGTATTGACATACAATATTCTCTAAAACTTTCTTATAAATCATTTTTCTTGTTCTTTCCTGAAGCACAGAGTAGGCATATTCATAACATGCCATTCCTCTCCAAATTAGAGATTGTATTCCTTAATTTTTCTATCACATCACCTTCATGCTCATGACCAAAATTATTAATGGGATTTCTTTAGGAGAATGTGACTTAACCGGAAAAACTCAGTTGTGCTCACTTTCAAAAGATCAATGTGAATGCAGAAATGAATAAAGTCAAACAACGCTGCACTGCATTATATGAGATACATAATTAGCTACACATAGCTAGTAAGCTAGCTCAAGAGTTACATTTGTCTCTCATTAATATTACAAATGACAGTAAGCCCTGAACATTTTGGAGCATGCAAACTGTTCAATTCCAAACTTCCAAGATGTAACTATATCTTTTAAAAAATCATACTACCCTAATTGTAGAAGGAAAATTATATCAGTGTTAGCTTTCAAGGATCTGAATTAGGTCGTTTTACTCCCCTTTGACTTTTTGCAAATTATATTTTCTGCCAGAAGTATAATGGCCCTTGGACAGAGCCAAAGGTAAAAGAAGCCCAGGAATGATTTCAGCCTACTGTGAACCATGGGCCAGTGAGTTTTGGGACTTGTGTTTTATCCTAACTCTGCTCTGCTTTGAGGATTATATTCTTGCCATCTTCTCAGTGGTTGCAGAAGATTAAAAGAGCTCCTATGAGATTTGGCTATGGTACAATGGCTGAGCTACATGAGCTAGAAAATTTGTAAAACAGCATCAGTTGTAAATTTGGAACAGTATTCGTTGGTATTAAGGTCTTATATTTTATAACGCAGAATAAGGAAAAAGAACAATTTCTCTATTTTATTTTTTCTTAGTTTATACTATATTTAGTCTTACACATTTATGACATATATAACATGTTTAATATCTTATACAATATTTTTCAATATAATATTTTAAACATTTATTAATAATTGGTTTAAATCATAATACATTTATTAAATACATGAATAAAAATATAGCAGACCAATCTTTATTTTCTAAATTGAAAGAACTCAAAAATGATGTTTTTTCATTTTTGCCATTTTTTTCATCAAATTGCAAAAATTAAGTTTTACCGCTGTTAAAAAATCCTTACCCTCCAAATGTACAAAAACATTCTCTAGGATTTGGATGTCAGAAATTTTCCTAAATGGGATAAATCCAGAGAATATATTAATAAAATTGATGAAATAAAATCTAGTCCTAATATCGTAGACACTTCCCTTTCAGAACAATTCCATTTGGAAGTAAACCTGCTTTGGGCAATAGAAGACTTTCCTGATAGGATTAAGCAACAAACTCAATTAGTTTTAATCAGTAATGTAAGAGAAACAGATTTTAACTTAATTAAAACTAGCAGAAGTAAAATGCCTTGTAAGATAATGGGAGATAATGAAATTTAAATTTCCCTTCTTGGCAATAATATCACTAGGACTATCTATTTGGAAGAAGACCAGTACAAAGGCTTTAACAGTTACTTTTATAGTTCTAATAATTAAAAGCAAATAGGTACATTGAACATCTTAAAGAAAGAGATAGCTACCTCCTAGTTAGCACTTAAAAATCACCAAATTAATATGATTGCTCTTGTCACATTTTTACCAATGAAATAAATAGCTTTTGTGATTAACATACTATAATACTAAATATAATATGCTATTAAACATATGTTTACATGTAGAAGTGGTTAGGTGAAACTATAACACTTTTGGAGATGTTGTCACTTTCTTTAAAAAATGTTATAAATACTTATTATCTCCAATACCTATTTATGAAAGTCAAATATTATAGAAATAACTTACAGTCAGCAGTAATGTTTGATTATCAACCATATGAATAGTATAAATTTTACTTTACATTTATTTGACACATCATGGCTTTCAAACTTCAAGCAGATAGAATTAATGCATTTATCTTTATTTTACATAGAAAAAGATGAGAGTCTTTGAGAGTTTTACTCAAGTTTTCTACCAAAATAGACAAATAAGCATGGAATGCAACCGTTATTTGGATTACTGATCAAGATATTTGTCAAAGAGAATCTCAAGCTCCTGCATAAACTCCCCATAAAGTACCTTGCTGGAATACATTTCCAATGCCATTTAATATGGTTAAATTTATTCATAATAATAGCATAATTTTGAAATTCAGTTGTAACTTCTACATATTGGGGTTTTTCTGTGATTTTATTTTAAATAAAACCTATTAATTTACCATTTAAAAATGTAATTCAAAACTTATTTTTGACTTGCATTTTGTTAATTGATTTATCTTCTCTAGTCCTACTCTGAACAGCAACAAAAAATGTATAACTGGCAAACTGAAGCAAAGAAAAACATTTTAGCTATTGATTTCATTGGTTTAGTGTGAGTGGGATGACATACATAAAAATTACTTTGCTTAATCTGGAGGTAAATCAGAAGAGATATTTGAAGATTCTTTTGAGAGGCTAACAGTGAATTTTTTTAAATTAAACTCGAGAATGTGGAAAGCTATCTTTTGAGAGTATGTAGGATCCAATGTTACTGTCATATGTAATGAGATATTTGCCTCAGACAGAGAAATTTATAGTACTTAGAGAATGGAATATGCTATCTCTACAGATCACACATGGTAGGTTTCCAAATTAACCTGTCTGTGGGAGAGCTTACGACTATAGCTTACATTCTGTCCCTGAGTAAAGAATCTGTGGTGAGATCCTCAAATTACTGATTAATATGTAATTTACCAACACTGAAATGGACACTGATTTATTTCCCAGTCATGAAGTTTTGCTGGTTTGTTTCTGCATCATGAAGTTTTACTGATTGTCTTGCACATAGAACATTTTAGCCTGTATATTGTTACCTGTGGCCAGTGATTGTTACCTCAGTATTTTCTTCTCCAATGAAAAGGAAAAACTTCAATATGAGGTGTCCCTCTTCTTCTCCTAAACTTTCTTTTTTTTTTTATTTCAGGATATTATGGAGGTACAGATGTTTAGGTTACGTATGTTGCCCTTGCCCCCCCTCCCAGTCCGAGTTTCAAGTGTGTCCCTCCCTCAGATGGTGCGCATCACACTCTTTGTGTATGCATATACCCGTCCCTTCCTTCCCCTGTATGCATATACCCGTCCCTTCCTTCCCCTTCTCCCCTGCCCGACATTCAATAGATGTTATTCTAATATGTGCACTTATGTGTTGATCAGTTAATACCAATTTGATGGTGAGTACATGTGGTGCTTGTTTTTCCATTCTTGGGATACTTAGTAGAATGCGTTCCATCTCTATCCAGGAGTATACAACAGGTGCTATATCACCATTGTTTCTTAAAGCTGAATAGTACTCCATGGTACAAAAGCATTCCAACTTGTAACAGACTTTGGAACACGCCCAACTCTGTTGGTGTGTCTTTCTGGTTCTATGCTCAATTTTGGCTTCTAATAAACCTTTATTGAATTATTTCTGCTTCAATAGCCTAATCTCAGTTTACATTATTATCGATAATTCTTGTTCCTCTTCAGCATGCTCAGAAAGTACTTAGAATATAAGGGAAAAATTGCTAGCTACCATTCATTTAGCCTTGTTAATGATATGATGATATAACTTAGTTTATGATACCAAGGAAAAATAATAGTATGTCTGGTAAAATGTAGTGAATTAAACAATTAGTCCCCTCAATGCAAGTAATTGACTTTTTCATAGATCTTGGATTTTTTGCCCCTTTAACCATCTTTCCTTCCAACACGCCTGAATTACTAGATGATGGCAAAATCCATCTTACCTTTACTGGTGTAAATGAAACAGATGTCACGGACTATATTGATATGAGATGACACAATCATCATAACAAAATTCAAAGCTAGATTGGTATGATTTTTCATAAATAAGCATGTATTTTATTTACTAAAAAACACAAAAATGGAATTTCTGTTTTAAGAACATTTTGTAGTGCTAGAGTTTTTCTAATATGTTCATAACTCGAGTTTATAACTTGACTTTGAAGATTACCAAAGCCAATATACTCATATTACAGAGAAAGAAATCTTAAGGTCAATGACTATTAAGGTAGTAGCAGAAAGTCTTAAAACTGAGTCAATTCTTATAACACTCTTACTTTGTGTTTGTGCATGTCTCTCTCTGTTCATTGTCTGATACTTTATGGAAAGGAATACTTAGTGACTTTGGTTTGTGCAGAGGAGATGAATAAATAAAATATTCACAAACCTTCCTTTATGTTTATTGCTTAGTCCTATTATTTAAGGAACTTTTTCTTCAATTTTATCATAAAGGATTTTAATTACTACACAATATAGAGCATCAGAGTAAATGAAATTCTCTTAGTAAAGGAATGTTTCCTGGAATGACTGTTAATTAGAGCTGCACAGACTTTGACTCCAGTTCATATTTATTAGTGAACTCTGAAACAAAAATTTATTTGTATGGCTAATAAAAGTAAAGTGCTGATAGATAAAGGGATTCAGAATTACTATTTTTATATAAAGAAAATATGGCTAATATTTTTTCTGCTTTCACATTTGGAATTACAGGAGAAAAATTATGAGGATAACATTTTTCCCCAAATGATTTTGGTTTAGTGTCTTTTTTCCTGATATTTACATTTATATTATGACATAAAGTAGAAACTAAAAAAAAAAAAAAAAAAAAAAAAACACACACACACACAAACAGCTAATATAGAAAGGGAAAATGAGAAAAGATGAACACATTTAGATGCATATTAGAAAGTTTCTTTCTCATTTCTATTTATATAATAAAATGGAACATATCCTACAATATTACATATATGTGCAATCACAAAATTGTATGCTAAGCTGATTTATATTTATTTATCCCCAAATTTAATATGAACAAATTCCCATTTGTAGAACTTTAGAGATAGCATTTCGTGTTTCTATATGGTATAGAATTTCTGAACAAAACATTGCTGGGACGAGGGCTAACTTAGGCAAGAAGAACAGAGAATCAATTGTAGGTTTGGATTTCTGAAGGTAGTAGAGGCATTATTATTTATGGTCAACATATGTATGTGTATGTGGGGGAAGTATTGGAGTTAATCTCTCGCGTGCAGTAGCATTACAATCACTGAAGTTTTCGTTAATGGTAGATTGGTTTGTAGGATATACAATGGGTATGACTCTTATTTGGTAAAGGTACAATTATAATAATGAGTGCTGTGATATGGTCCAGTTGCATTAGAAATCATTCTAATAAGAAAATTAGATGTTATTCAGGGCATTTAACTGACAATTTGAGGCATATAATAGGCAGATGCCTGTCGTAGCATCTTTGATAGAGACTCTCATTTCTTGCAGCCACGTTGTTAAACTACGTTCAAAATCAGGACTGCAACATAAGTTTGAAGGTGGGAGAATGACGAAGGAGAGGGTATGTTTAAGTGCAACAGGTCTTGTTTGCTAATGTCAGGTCTTGAGAGACAAAGTGGAACATTGAAATATGAAATGAGTGATTGTCAGTTGATGAACTTAAGAAACACCAGCCCCCAAATTTTCTTGATCCTTCCATATATCTCCTTCTCACATCTCCTTGTTACTTAAATTTCACCTTTCTAGCCAAATTCATTTGTCGTCATTAATGAATCAGTATAGATTCATACCATTGGCCATTCACACAAAGTGGCAACCAAGAGTATTTCCTGAGGTTATGTATGCCCAGTGAGCTAGTTTTCCTTTATAACCATTCCTAAGTGAAGCTGCAATTCTTTTAGAAGTTTACTTTCAGCAAGGCTAAAAATTTTCACAAGGCAATTAGAAAATGCTTACAAGTGTTATTATTTTACCATTGAGTAGTCATAAGAAATTATAGGATCTACATCTCTTACCACTCAACAAGATTAATCCAAAATGGATAACAGCCTTAATTATAAAGCATGAAGATTCTAGGTATTTGCCTTTTCCCAGTTCATATTTGTACTTGAAATTGCCCATGGAACCCTTTGGAAAATACGTGGAGAAATATTTACAGTATTATCTCATGGCACTGGATGTTTTCTCAAGGAGGACACTTCAATCATCAGATCTTGGTATGTGGTATTAGCCTAGGTTTAAGAACAGATTGAGAAGCTCAAAACTCTGGTATGTTGTCTAATGTCAGGACTCTGCTTGCCAGAAATAGAATTTTTACTGTTATATAGATTAAGCAATAATAGACAATGAAAATATTTCTATTAGCCACTGTCACAGATCCTGGCTCAAAATGGTAGTACCTTATTCTTGCTATCATAGTTATTGCAACCATTTTGCCTGTGATGATGAAGTGTTGCTAACTGAGCTTTATCAAGCTTGAATCCAATGATTTTCATAGAAAATATGCTGGCCACTTCAATGGCAGCATTTCCACCACTGTCCCCAGTCTCCACAGGACATATATTCCTGAGATTTGGAACAATATTAGTGTTCCCCTTATCAATATGCTTCTCAATGCCTCAGTGAATAAGTCTTCTCTTCCATAGGAGATATAGTTAGCAGGAAAAGGGATGAAGTTTGTAATTAATATAACTGTTTCATTAATCTCATTGTCATAAATCTTTGAATTTCATTTTCTACATTTTGCCAGAAAATAGCATGTATACCCCATTAATAAGCCATTATTATTCCCATGCTTCATTCAGCAAATCAAGGAAACTATTAAAACCATTTAAAGATATTCAAGGTAGCTTACATTCATTCCCGAATCAAGGATAGTGGCCTTCATCAAATAAATATGGAGGCAATCAGTGGAAAGATGAAAACCATATCTGGGAGTAAACAGGTTAAGAGAAAAATTTTAATTTTTAGGTAGTTTTAGTATTTTTCCCCATTCATTGGATTCAATAGATTAAATAGTAAGGACACTTCTCCCAAGGTCTTCCAGCTTTAATCTAGCCATATTTCTATGTAAGTCCAAGTCTTTCATTTCTAAACTTTCACTTCTTTACCTACTCAAAGACATTATGCAAGCAATTTTCTCTTTTTCCTTCATATTTTTCTGCAGTAACTTTCCCATTTTTTTCTCCCATTTTTAAAATAAAAACCTTCTTGTGACCTCACAAATTTCCTCAAATTCTCTCTGCCCTTTGTGTAAAAGCTCCTCCAAAAGGTCATAGCTTCCTCTATCACCAGTTCTTTTATTTTTTCCTTAAGCTCACTCCAGTCAGGATCTCACTCTTCATTCAATACACTTAATAACCGCAATCTCCTTGTCGTTCCTGCAACATGGTACAATGGCTCAACTTGGAGATTTTGAAAATGGTTTCCTCCGACTATATAACTAAGTCCTTTGGATATATTTATGACTTGCACCGTGTCTCTTTTATATCTTTACTTAATATTATCTTCTCATTGAAGGCTTCCCTGACGACTCTTTTGTTTGTTTGTTTTTTGTTTATTTATTTATTTTTTATTTCAGGATATTATGAGGTTACAAACATTTTGGTTACATTTTATGACTTTGCCTCACCCAAGCAGGGATTAGAGGCATACCCTTCCCCTCTACAATGCTCACCGTGCCTGACCACTCTTTTTAAATATTAATACATTGTTCTTTCTCCAAATATGATACATAATTTCCTTAATTTTGTATTATATGAGTCTTCTTGTTCATAGAAATCAAGTTCTATTAAAACAAAGGCTTTTATATAATAGATTTTTGTTTATTGATACATCCATAACACTTAGAATAGTATCTAACACATCAGAAATTCTCATCAAATATTCTTTGCATCAAATTCAAAGTGGAATATTTCTAATAACAAAATTTCATTAATATTATATTGTAAGAAAGTTCCATGTTATGACTTTGCCACACCCAAACCTTGATTTGAGGCGTGCCCTTACGACACTCACCAGGTCCATTAGTTGTGAGTTTACTCACCAACAGCCCCCAGACCCCCAAAGAATATTACTACTATGTGAGCACCTTAGTGTTGATCAGTAATGTTTGTACCCCCGTAATATCCTGATATTAAAAAAAAGTTCCAATATTATAAAAAGTATTTGCAAATCTATTTTAACAACTTTACAATATGCTATTGTATCTGTTATATATTTGACTATGTAACAATTGTTTAATATTAATTTTACAATTTTATGCTATTATAACATGATATACATAATGTTTTTAGCATATGTCAAAAAATCTATAGGATACTTTCCTAGAAGTGGAATTACTCTATACAAATGGCTGGACGCCTTCAAGGCACTTGATATTAATACATTGCTTTCCAGAAGAACTGGACCAATTTACATTCACAGAAACAATATTTGGAGAGTATCTATACAATTGACCTCCTTAAGGTTCCAAGTATAGGTCTGTGCTTTAACATCTGTGATTTTTGGAAATCTACATAATCATATGAAATTATTTTAAAACAATATTAAAAACATAGAATCAATTGAAAGATAATAAAATATAATGTTGATACAGTTTTTTTTTTTTTTGAAGACAGAGTCTTGCTCTGGCACTTGGGCTAGAGTGCAGTGGTGTCATAGCACATTGCAACCTCAAACTCCTGAGCTGAAATGATCCTCTTGTCTCAGCCTTCCAGGTAGCTGGAACTACAGGCATGTGCCACCACACTCAGCTAATTTTTTTTTTTTTTTAATTTTTAGTAGGGATGGGGGAGGTCTTGCTCTTGCTCAGGCTGGTCTCGAACTCCTGGCCTCAAGCAATCCTCCCACCTCGGCTTCCCAGAGTGCTGGAATTACAGGCATGAGCCACCGTGCCAGGCCTGATATAGAGTTTATATATTAAGATTGTTCCTCGTTAATATGATCTAAAGGGAACTGTAAAATGTTAAAAATAAATCTGTCATGCTTTTGTACAGTATTTACTCCAATAATTGATAGAAGCTCTCAGTTTATTATTTTTTTCTTGTATAAAGTTTTCAACTCATAACCGCAGCAAAGTCTTAGAGTCACTAAAAATAGAAAGCACTGAAAAAGCAATTTTTCTACATATTTTATCATTTACAAAGGTATTTCGAAATCAATTTATGTAATTGGTATAATAACACTTAAAATTAGGAATATATACTCTATCTTATAGTTAATAAAATAAAATTCTAAGATGATAAGTGAAACTTGTACAAACACATACTGCTACTTTATTGTGGATTACAAATATTCTGACTGTAATTAATGTATTCTTTGAATACACTTATGAGAGCTCTATTAGCGTTTCAAAACTAATGACTAATGCTTTGTATATATGATATAATATTCTATATTGGAAAGGAAAACTATAATTCTTTTCCATTTACAAAACTAGACATGAATGACCTAGTCAATTTTCCATTCAGTCGTTGAAATTTATGAATGTTGCCTATTTTATGATAATCTGCTCCCCCCATCAAAATATTTTGTGCTGTGTGAGGTAATTCATTTATTGATTAGCTAGATTTAACCATTCCATAATGTATACGTACTTCAAAACATCTTGTTGTACATAATAAAAACATACAATGTTACCTGTCAATTCACAATAAATAAATAAATAAATAACATTTTGGTTATTTTTTTTATTTTGAATCCATCGTATGACCAGTCTTTACAACACTTAAGTGTCAACTCTACTCTTGCAGTTCAAAGATGTAGTCTGTTATGATTTTAATATTGTATTTTATTTTTATTATTGTGTCTAAGAAACAATTTAGCATTGCTTGTATGACTTATTATAGAATAGGGATCCTATACTCAAAGAACTACAAGGGCCATTCCTTGATACAAAGTATTAAAGAAAAAGGCATAAAAATAAAAACATTAAGTTGTGGTGCTTTATCTAAATGGGCAACTGCAACTCTGCTGAAGTGGATTGTTACTCTCTGGGAATGTGAGCCCATTTTTGCCAAATAGTCTGGATTTTGGAGAGAAATAAATGCATTTTTTATGTGAAATGGCATGATTTTTATGTGTTGTTAATTAATTTTCATTTTAAAAAGACCGAGTGCCAATTAGATTACTAGTGAATTGCCAGTATAGTTCTGTTCACTGTCAACCAACTTTCAAACTGTTACAGAATAAACTAGGATGCTTGCTGCATTCCATCGTTAAAACAAGTATAGTAATGACATTTACAACCATTTGCCAAATGATAAGAGGAGAGCATATCTAATAACTATAATGGAATAAAATACTAATTGCAATGTTATCTCAATAAGATAGGACCCTTCTGTTAAGGATCTCACTATACATGGTAGAGATTTAATTATGGAAACATGCTACAAATATACAGTCACAAGGCTTGACTCTGGATTTGTTCAGAAATTCAAGCAATAATTTAGTCTACTTGAATGCTAACTTTACTTTTAGGAAGTTAAAACAAAGTAATGTTCAATATTTCTAAAGGAGAAATTAAAACTTAGTACTGTTTTTGTAACTCATAATTTAAATAAACTGTTTTCCTTTTTTTCATTTATAAGCATGATGATGTAAAATGTTTTTATAAAAAGATTCAAAAAAGCTCACAAAACTATGTTTTACTTAATGCTCAATTCTCGATATCTCCTCTGTGTGTGTGTGAGTGTGCTTAAATTCATTCTATGAGGGTAGGAGAAATTACACTGAAAATACTATTGGTATTAATAGTCTTAGAAACAAAATTTTTGGTGTTTACATAATCATTTTGAAACTGTAGTCTTTAAAATGGAAAATATTATTTATTAAAGATTTTCTTTTATTCCCAATCATTGCTCTGATGTATCCAGAGCTTAAGCTTCACTAAATATATATATAAGTATATTTATATTTATTTAGACTGACATCATGATGAAGCGTCATATTCTATGTGTTACTTTACAATTCTACTTTATATAAAGTAGATATAGATCACACATATAGATCACACAAATAAAATATTTTGATTTTTTTCTATTGACTAAATAGCTTTATTCTAAACTTATTGTTCACTTTATGTCTTGTCTTCATTTCTAGGATTATAATGGAAAGTTAATGTATTGATTGATATTTTGTTCTATAGTAGACATGAGTCCTAAATTTTTTATAATTTTCTTCAATATTACCAAGACATAGCTATATAAATACCAGGTATGACAAGTGGCATTTAAAATTCTAAACACAAGAATTTCTAGGCATATAAAGCAGTACAATATGGATTAATGATACCATAGAAGAACCTTAAAGAATTTTTAAGTACCTGAGGTATTAGCATATATTGACTGGACAGATGTTTATTTAGTTAAGACATAATATATGTTTTCGATTTTATAAAAACTAATTTTGTAAGCAGAATATATGCATTTTCATTATGCATAAGACCAGACTAGATAGTAGTAAAATATACTAGTTAACCATTATAATAAACAATCCAAAATTATGGTTGCAATTTGATTAGGCAATTCTAAGGTTATCTAGCATATAATGAAATATGTCCTTCATGTAAACAATCTTCCCTCTATAAATTACAAATCATTTGTACAAAATGACATTTACATGACTGTTAATTTCAAGCTCAAAACTCGAGTAAAAATAGTACGGGCAAAAAAAAAAAAATGGAATTCCCTTACCCATAGTCATGGATTACCATGGGTTACCACAAAGTTGTGGATTTAAGCCAATTCACCCTCAGGAAGGACATGAGGAATCGGTCTTTCGTTTCTCTTTTACTGCTTCTTGTTTAAATGTTGGTTTCAGTCTCAGCCATATTTTGCCTTTTGACTAATGATAGTCCTACAGGTGTAAATCTAAGAGTATGGAAAGATAGATTTTTTTTTTCCTTCCGGATGTAGTTTAATGAAACAAATTCCTAAGAAGAGACTCTGACTGGTAACTGATGTGAGTCAGCTATTGGTAGATGAAATGTATGAGTTACCAGGCCATTGATTCTCCCCATCTTATACTTAGAGATGCTTAGGCCATGAGATTAAATGTTTCCAGGAAGTCCCAATTGTTGCCAAGCATAAACTGAACCATTTTGATGAGAGAGACAACAGTATTTTTTTATCTCAGGAATAAGTGACATAATATGCTAACCACACTGCCCACTTCCACACAATAAACCTATGGTTTTATAAATCACTATGAAAAGTTTATCTGAAAGAGAAAGAAAAAAAATCTCCAGGTTTCAACTGAATTATCTAGAGATGCTTTGTTAAAATGAATAAAAAGATTGATTTTTAATATCTGATATTTCAATCACATACAGGTGGATCAAAACATTGGCTATATTTTGAATATATTAGAAGAATGTGGAAATTATAATTATCTATTCAAAAATTTATACTTAAGTGTGAACTGTGGTGAAATCTTCATGTTTCTCTTCCTTACCACCAACATCCAACCCATCAACAAGTTCCATGAATTTTGCTTCCTAAATCTCTTCTTACGTACATAATATATTATTCAGTTTTCATTGCAACAACCATTCTTATTTCTAGATGAATATATTAAACATCTAACTAGTCTTTCTATAGCCCCTCCAGCTCAGTCATCATGTTGCTACAAAGGTGATCTTTGCAAAAGTGAAAGTTGATTAGGATAGTTCTTTAACATCTCTTCTTTAAGTAACACCATATTCTAATCATAACTAAATGAATAATCCCAGCATCGTTATTTTTTGAACCTCAGACCAATATAATCCTTACATTTCTCTACCTTTAAATATAATTTTGGCATTTTCAAGTTAACAAGAACTTTTAAAATAATTTTGTAGTAGAAGATTTTCCTTTACAGTAATTTGGGGCATGTATAATTTTCATAATCTCTCAAATCATATAATGGCTATTGTTCATTACAATTACATAGGACTCTACCAATTACAACTGTTCAATAATAAACTGGCAAATATAAATCAGTTGTGTATGTGTATATACAATGTTTATATAAACATCAGTATCAATATAGTAGAAGAAAAGATTGCCAGTTACAATAAAAATGATTATAGAAGGTTCTACTTTATAATCATGAATACCTAATTTTATGCCATTGGAAAAATAAATATATTTTTGCTCACTTTCATATTCAAAAATCTGAGAATGGGGAAAGAAAAGATTTATATTGCCAAACATTGCCAGTTCTTTACGTATTAAATGATGAGACTCTGATTAAATGATTCTGCTCAGAAAATCCCATAAAGTGCTTTTGTATATGGAAATGTAAATCCAGAGCTGAGAAGTATGAGAGGAACTTAATTCATTTATACAACAAAATAGAAGAATCAGAGCCACCAAGGGTTGGAGAATGTGGAAAGAGATTAATCTCTTGTTCAATGACAGAATCATATCAGGAGTTGGAACTCTGGGAAAGTGGATATTGAGAACTCCCTAATTGTAAGATGGCTGAAGGACTAGATAAAAGTTTCAGTTTTAAAAATTTTGGTATTAGAAACCATGACGATCCAGTGTATTGCCCTCAAACCTTCAGTAACTTCTGATACATATGTATAAATACTTTGTGTGAGTGTCGTGTGAGAAAACTCAATTAAAAAAGCCTATGTTTTTTTGTCTGGTTTTGAGTAGTTATCTCAATTATTTCGCTTAATTATTGACACAAAATTTCTGGTTAAAAACCACAGAATCTAAGTGGCATACAGAGATTATTTGTTTCTTGTGCATAAGCAATGGTCAGTTGATCAAGATCTACTTGTTTGGTTTTGAGGTGTGCTTCACCCTAATCCTGGATCAGCGAGCTAGCTTGGGTACATCCTTCGGTTGGTGGTGGCAAAAATTCAAAAAAGCAAGAAAAAAACCATGCAATAATTCTTGAGGTGTAGGGTTAAAACTGGCATATCATTACTTCTGTCTCTTCGCTATTATTCTGGTCAAAGCAAGTTGAAAACACAATCCCAGATTCAGTAGGCAGAAAAAATATTTCCTTCATTTTAGGAAAGCTACAAAACCATATGGAAAAATGCATGGAGAAAGGGATTTTAAACAAAGACTATATAAATTGTTTCATATTTATTACTCTTATCCCCTGATTAGAATAAAAAATAATATAGTTTGTTCCAATCTTTTCCTCCCTTTCTTCTCCTAGAATGTGCAATGATCCTAGAAGCAGCACCAGGCTTCACAGCAAAGTATAATAATGAGTCTAGATGCTTTGAGAAAATAAACCTCAAAGATGAGAGTGACCAGAAATTTCACGTTGAATTACATTTGGAGGATAGGTTTGAAGTGCTTATGAGTTCACATGCAGCACAGTCTGTATCTTAAACTAGTAATTATCTAAATAATTGAGGCAGCCATGTGTGCATCTTTACCATATCTATTTTAAAAGAATAGTGCAGTGTATTAAAAGATGACTCTTACTTTAACATTACTTTATATTCAGAGGTAACTATCAAAACTCATTTTGAGACTGAGATTACATTTTCAACCCTTATATTATAGACGGGGAGTGAATATAAAAATAAACTTTTAAGAATAAATATATTCAAAGATCCTCTTCTTTGTGACACAGACAAATAAATGGTCTACACATTCTTAGGTAAAGCAACATCAGTTAATTCAGGAGGCTGAGACTGGAAGATCACTTGAGTCTAGGAGTTCGAGACCAACCTGGCAACATAGTAAGACTCTGTCTCTAAAAATATATACAGCCACTTGGGAGACTGAGGTGGGAGTATGATGCTGAAGCAAGTTAAGATTGTGCTACTGCACTCCAGCCTGGGCAGCAGAGCAAGACCCCATCTAATACTAATTCTGAAAGAGAGAGGTCTGATACGTTGGAACATTTCAATAAAGTAAAGATTATATCCAAAATAATTACTGTATAGCTTCAAGAAGTGTCAGAGTAAAGGAATTGGAATTGAAGGTTTACAATAGTAGTCAGTTTACCACAAAGAGATGTAGGGGGAAAAAGATGAAAGGTATCAGATACATAGAAGTAAAATATATTGTTTGAAGTTTCTGAGGCTCTCCTGCAAAACTTATCAATAGTTTACATTTTCAAATGTGACAGAATATGTTACCATCTGTATAACAGCACTGAAATATATAGAAAATAGTAGATTGAGTAAAAGGGAATCATATTTCAGATTCTAAATATGTAAGCACCAAAAAGTAGAGATACTGCTTCATGGACATGGATAACGTGTTCTACAGAAAAAGAATAGAGATGGGTACCATTACATAAAGAAGAGAACAGCAGGATAAATCTAACTAAGGCATCACAGAAACTCTGTGGAGTATTCTCTTGGGAAAAACAACACAATGGAGCATTTTGTTTCTGTGGGCCCAGTTAATTGAGGAAGAAAACAGATAGCATGCAATGACTGCCCTCTTTAAGAAGCAGCACAGGAGTGTAGTATACTGGAAGTTACAGTTCTGAATAGGAGAGCTCATGAAGGATGATCACAGGAGTTAGTGTGCAATGTCCGCAATCTCAAGAGAAGGCAGTTAACTGACCTTTACTGACCTCCAAATTGAAGTATCTCAAAATCAGGCAGCTAGTTGATGAATATGTCCACTCATTTAGTTTGTATCTTCCAAATTTATCCATTTCATCTTATTTTCTGTTTTTCTGGTATAAAATTAACTATGATAATTATATAGTGTCCTATTACTATCTATAGAATTTTATGCTCATGTAATTTTTGTTTGATAAAACATTAGATATTTTTCATAATAGACAAATATTTTGTGACACTTAACATCTTTGTTTTATTCTTTTCTACAAAAAATATAAATTTAATCAAAATATTCCAAAAGTATAAAAATTTTGGAACTTTGGAAGTGAGCAATCATTTTATTAATAGTTCATACATGAAACCTTCTATCTTATAGTCAAAAAACTGGAATAAAATTAAATTTATTAATCGGTTTATCAGTTTGCAAATAGTTTAAAAATTTATTCATCTGCTATATACAGTATACTTTGGTTTTTGGTATAAAGGAGTTAAGTGTTTAATATTTAATCTTTGTCCCTTCCTCGGGGAGTTTACAATTAAGTCATATAATAAAATGTACAGGCATCTACGCCCCCCCCCAAACACAAACACAAACAGCTGTCTGTAAATCACACTCACATAAAAATGAAGATAAAACATATTGAATAATAATTTATTTAATATTTTCTTCTTCTTCATTGTAAATATATTAATTCACATTTAGGAGATGAAAAATTATTGTTTAAGTTTATTTGCATTTCTATAGGCATACTTTTTATGGCAAGAAATATTTTTTAATTTGTTTAGCAAATATGTGCAGAATGATATATTTGTGTGAATTTCTAATTTAAGATTGTGATAATAAGGGAAAAAAGCAAAATGACAATATTTTTTTTCTTTTTTTAAATTGAGAAATTAGGGCAGATTTTACCAAAACTACAGAGATAAAAATGATTTTATCACATGCAATTACATTATAGAAATTTATTATGAAGTTAATCAATTTTACTTTTAATCTTGGATAGCATAAAGTTTTGCTAGACTTTAAATTAAATACAATCTAAATCTTCATCCTGATAGAAGACCTTTATGAAAATACAAAAAAAAAAATTCCTATATAAAACTTTAGGCTTGTCAGAAAAAGATTTTTAACATTGTAACAAATCAGATAAGGGATAGAGATTTATCTGTCTCAAGGGACTTACAGCCTTTTTTTAGGTGACTTTTAAAGGTCTTTTTTGAGTGGAAGATGTAGAAGACTAAAAAATAAAGTAACGAACTGACTGCTCATAATTCATACTAATAAAATATAGAGTTAGAATGCATACACATATTACAAATGCACAAAGAGAAGCTTGGCTAATTCCTCCAAGGTGAAATTTTTACATTTCTTCACTGGGGAAGTACAGCTAAGGAAGTGATAAATTGCTATACTCCTGGGAATGAGAATAGAGTTTTCGTCCCATATTCTACTGCCAGATCTTTTTAAGATGCATAAGGATTTGTGAAGGTCCCTGAGCATTTTTCTTTGCGTAGATTTCCCCTTCACGATACTTTACTATAAATCTCAGTAACAGTGTTATAGTTGGATGTCCTGTATAGGTCTCTATAATAGGCAACTTAAACCTAAGGAGAATCTTGAGTTTTTCAGGGTAGGTTTGGCTGGATTTTCAACCCTCTCTCCACATCCTCACATCTAATGCACACATTCTATTTGACAATAAGAAATGTGAGAAGCTCAAAGTAGAAATTACATATACGTCCCCATCTCACATAATTTTCAGACTTTTGGTTGAATCGTTGACTAATAGAATAAGCTAATATTTTCAAATGTAGGGCTAAAATAATTTTCACATAATAATTTTTAGTTTGACCTAATGTTTAATAAATTTACACTAGGAACAACAAAAATAATATTCTGAAAGTCATGCCATTATTTTACTTCAAATGATAATTAAGTGGAGCAAAATGAACTAGACCAATAATTTTCAAAATTTCCAATGTAATAACATTTAACTTATTTAAATAATTCAAAATATGAATTAGATGTTTTTTAGGTTACATCTACTGACATCATTATAGAAATTAAAATATTATATTTAGAAGTGTTTATTTAGGAACTCATTAAAAATAATGATCCTATTATGTTGATAAAAGTGACAGATTAAAAAAATATATCTCCTCCCAAATGGTAAATAGTAAGAGTGGAATTCTTTTACATATTCCAATTTGTCTAAGTGTTTGTCTTCATTGAAGATATGTCTGCATCTGGAATTAATCTTTTGGGACATGTTATTTTGAGTAAAGTATGAGGGCAAATATGGCCTTTTCAAGATATACAAGGGCTGTCTGGAAAGTATCCAGCCATGTAACTACTCTTATTATGTTAACAATGGCTGGATACTTCCTGGGCAGTTCTCAAACAGCTGAATGGGACAACTGTATTTCAATAGTCTTCTCAGAAAACTGCGAGTATTCTTTGTTAATACATCCAAAGTCAACAAATGGGGTGGTATTCTTCCTTATTAACACACACAAAGAATGAACAGGCAAGTTTTGTTTTGTTTTGTTTTGTTTTGTTTTTGAGGATTAGTTAAGTACAATGCCAAATCACTTCAATTAACTTTTTGTACTTTGTTTCATTCAGTAAAATCAAGCATTCAATGTGAAACAAGTTTTCAAACATTTGAAAACAGGCAGCACAAAACAGTGATCTCTGCAGGAATGGAAACAAATAAGGCAATCCTCTGATTGCACAGGCTTACTGTCTGCGGAGACTTTCTGGGTACCAGGCGAGAGATAGAGAAACCACAACAGAACTTAACAAACATCCTAAATAAAATAGACAAATTTAGGAAACAGTAGAGGCCAAGGTGGCTAGAATTTATAAGCCATATTAACAAAAAAGAGAGCTCTACAAGAAAAGAGTTCCAGAAATCTATACAGGGTTCTCTTGAATTTTTAGCTGAATACTGGTCATATAATTCATATGAGGATAATATCTGAATCTGGGAAAAGACTCATCAGAAGTTTGCAGATAGAACAATCCTAGGAGTTTACACAAGGTGCAGAATAGTTTGTGTTCTCACAGCCAGAGTAGAAAAAGCTCATAATACATGGGGTATTGACTAAAGTACTTGGTATACTGTTGCCTCAGTAATGAGAGAAAATTAGTCCAAGATGAAATGCTGTTCTTGTTCAACCTAACAAAAAGTAACAGCAAATCTTGCAAACATCAGTTTCTAAGTAGCTTAATTGAATCCCAGAACAAAGTTCAAAAATATTTAAAGGCATATATAAATAACCAGAACCCAACAATTATACATTTTATGCCTGACATCCAGTCAAAACTTAAAAATCATGCAGTGTCAGAATAATATAACCCTTAATAAGAAAAAAAAAATCAGTCAATGGAAACAGACCCAGAAATAACACAGAGGAAAGAGTACTTTTAAATAACCCATGAGTCAAAGAAGAAATTAAAAAAATAAAATTAGAGGATGTTCTGAAATGAAAATTAAAAACAATATATCAAAATCTTTCAGTTATAGCTAGTATAGTACATGGAGGAAAATTCATAGCACTAATAACCAATCTTAGAATAAAAGAAAACTCTAAAATCAATGATCTAATCTTTTACCTTAAAAAAAAACTAGAAGACCAAAGTAAAACCAAAGTAAAAAGAAGAAATAAAATAACAGATATTAGGGGAGAAATAACTGAAATAGAAAACTGAAAAAACAAGAACCACATGTACTCACCATCAAATTGGTACTAACTGATCAACACTTAGGTGCTCACATGGAAGTAACATTGACGAGGTGCCAAGCGGGTGGGAGAGGGATGAAGGGGATGGGTAAATTCATAACGAACAGGTGCGGAGCGCACTATCTGGGGGATGGACACACTTGTAGCTCTGGCTTGGGCATGCAAGGGCAATACACGTAACCAAAATGTTTGTACCCCCATAATATTCTGAAATTTAAAATAATAAATAAAAGGAAATTGAAAAAATAGAAAAAAATCAATAAAATCAAATATGTTTTTCTATGAAGATCAATAAAATTAATACAACTCTATCCAGTTTGATCCAGAAAAAAAGATACAAATTACTAATATCAGGAATGAGAGAGGGGAAAACCACTACAGATATCACAGATATTAAGTAAATAATAAGAAAATATTATTAAGTTTATATTAGTAATTTTAACAACATAGATTAAATGGACAAATTTCCTTAAAGACATAAACTATCAATGCTAGGTTAAAAAATGTCAGAGTAGTCTGAATTTCTTGTTAAAAACATTCCACAAAAGCAAACTCCAGACTCAGTTGATTTTACTGATTAATTATTTGATACATTTAAGGGGAAAACATTACTGATTCTACGTAAAGTCTTCAAGAAATTTGAGGAAGAGGATATGCTTCTCAATTAATTCTATGAGACTAGCTATACTTTGAAATGAAAACCAGCCAAAGACATAACAAGAAAAAACAATGAAAGGTCAATACCCCTCATGAAGTTAGATGCAAAAATTCTGAACATCAATTGGATCATGTTATACTTGAATGGATCTTTAACCTGTGATGGTTATGTCACAGAATGCATTGCTCATTTGGAAAATATTGGTTCACTAAGTTATACAAATCTTTCATTATACTAACTTTGACACATTTTATTATATAGTATCAAAAATCATAATTATTAGTATCATCAATTGCAGCAGAAAATTCTTAAGTAATATGAAGCTAGAGCGCTCATATTTTCAGACACTAATTTTTAAAACCAGTTTTTATGATTGTTCAAATTTTCATATAAAAATCACGTTCTTAGAAAAATCATTTAATTCAATTTCTAATTAAGTTCACAAATGCTTTTCCTTAATGAAAAATCCCACTTTAATATGAAGTACATATGATATGTATGGCTCTCATTTTATCGCCATAATATTAGATGAATAAGATAAAGATTTAATAAAATTAATAATGTTTACTGCTACCTCAAGGAAATCTTAAGTGAAACTCAGGTTTTTCTTATACCCTGAATATAATACAATAATTATGACTGAGAAGAGTTTGTTTCATTGCTTTTATTTGTGCTAAGGTACCTGCAATTTTACCCATAGCTTTCAAAATACTAAAAAAGCAAGATATCTTACTGTTGAAATAAAAAAAAATAATTGACACTATATCTCTTCCTCAAAAGGTCTTAATATCACCAGTTTTCCACAAACAACCTTTTGAGAACCACTGAAATAGACTTTTATGTGGGAAAAGTACACATATAATTTGCAAACTTTTATTTATTTATTTACTTAGAATTTTTATTTTAAATTATTAATGCATAGTAGTTGTACATATTTATGGAGCACATGAGATTTTTTAATGTTTTAATTTTAATTGTTATGGGTATATAATTATATATATTTATAGAGAGAGGGATGTGCATGGAGCCATCCACATAAGCACAGGATGTGGTATCTTTCTTTTTCATGTAAATTCTTATGTGCCACTGAGAAGACTTTCAATAATCAAGTGGACAAAATGACAATTGGCCCATGTACAAAAATTACTGAGTGACAGGGTATACAAGTTGAGGTCCCTCAGGTCTTTAAAAATATGATTACTATTACTTATCAACTTTTCTAGATGTTCTTAGCATCGTTCTGTTACACCATTCTACTCAGTAGCCAGTTGTACCATTCTCTACTATTTATTATATATATACTGGAGGAATATTTCCTTATCTAATACGAAATCTGCTTATCATCTGGAGATCCTGAACTCCAAAGTGGTTAATTACTCAAGGGAACATGTATCTTCTTTTTGGAGGAGATGTGGATGCCTTTGTATGTTGAATAGCTGCTTCATGGTAGAAAGGCTGAAAAATAATTTTATTTGCATAGAAATATGGAGAAAATGATATTGATGTTGAACAGCAATGTAGGTGGACTGAGCCAGTAATTTCATGATATCTGTCCCTGCCTCCCTAAGGCACTGTACCAGAATATGCTAACCAAACAAATTACATTTCCTAGGATTTCTGGTCAGTTTTCCTCCAGCTAAGTTCAGCCACTGGAAAATGCTAGCAGAGGATCAAAGCATAATAAAGGAAAAAAAAGAATCTGGCATATTTCTTCCTTTACTCTTCCATGGATGATATCTCTGGCCATGGCTGTATCTATTCCGAGGGGTACTGTGCATGTTTGCTTTTGTACACTCCTTCATTCATAAGAAAATAAATAAATAAATAAAAATGATATCTTATGAATATGTTGGTATAGAAATGAATGTAATCCAAATTGTAACCATTATTATATATTTGTTGATATTATATTCCTTCTTTTCTTTTAATTTTAAAGAAATTAAAGTAAAAAGAGAATATTTTTATGTCCCCTAAATGATCATGAGCTTCAAACACTGTGCCTATTGAGCATAATAGATGAGTTGGCCCTATTTTTCATGATTCTAATTTCTATATGCTCATTTCTTCTGAAGGGCAGCTCTGCCTTAATTCCAACATCTATGGGTTGGTACTAACTTCTGAGGTCTAGTAATACAATTTTCTCTCCAGCCTTAGAGAAATTAGTGATATTTTTAAAATCAGAGTCACAGGAAATGAACAAATATAAGAAAAATTTAAAAACAATATCAAAATTAAATTTACAAGGATTTCTTTTGAAACTTTGTCAAATCCACATATAATAAGTGAAGAAGAACCATATGAAACCTTACATACAGCATGATCCCTGTTGTAGTCTATCTACCGATAGTATCTCCCAGTGTGGTATTGAGGTTAAGTATTTTACATATTGTACCATACCGTTAAATGCATTAAATGAACCATGATTTGTGGAATTGTGGATCACTGAGTTAAAGGTCTGACACCTGTGAGTTTATTTAAATTCTTTACTTACTCTTTGAATGATTTTAAGGATGTTGATATTCTCTACAAAACTGTTTTCTTCAGTGAAATCTATGCAAATAATGTCTTCCTGTTGATCTTTTGTTAGTGTTTGTCAAAGCAATTTATAAATATTAAATTTCATTTATTACAAGGAGAACACAGACATAAGTCTATTTTAAAAAATTAATTACTCATCCTAATATTAGATTCATAAGAATCAGAGATTAAATTATCTGCTATCACACAGCTAATAGGATTTGCTTTTAATTTGTATCCATATCTCTAATATTTGTTGTATTTTAATTGAAAATTTGTATTTAACTTTAATTTTATATTACATTATTTGGATATGAAAGCAAAACGTAGGAAACGACAATGTTCCAGTGTCTAGGAACATGTTTCCAGCATAGGAAAGAATGTTTCCATGGTAGGCATTCAATAAAAATTTGAATAAGCAAATAAATATGTATGTCCACTGGCAATCCACAAATTCTAATAGGTGCTATCATCTACTATGTTAACTTTCTGATTGTTTAGTTTTACTCAGTCTTAGACTTCTGTCAGATATAAACTCTCATTTTATGAGACATTTTAGTTGGTATTCCAACCAATAACAGCACTCTATTTGGGTCCAAGAATACTTAATAGCATGAAGAATCAGAGTCTTTAACTGAGCTTTGAAAGTGTTATGGATTCTGTCTATATATTTGGTTGATTGGTTAAGTGCTATGGGCATTATATATATTTGGTTGGTTTGTTGTCAAATTACTGAATTCCTTTCCTTTTTCCTACAATTTCATCTTTAATGAAAGTAATGACTTTTGGTATAACCCAGATGATGTAGAAGTGTCTAGAGGTAGCATTAACAATGAATACCTCTCACTTTTTAGCTTATCACTAACTGAAGTCTTTCATTAATAAGTTGTATTTATTAAGATCACAATTGCCAGGTTTTTAAATTTTAGATCTGTTAAGGGAATAACAATGATTTCTCCATCATACTTTTATTAAGGAAACATTGGCTATATTTTAGTTTTAGAATATTTAACTTCACTTTTATTTTTTTTTTAATAAAAAAGTGAAATAAATTGTTTAGATCATATTAACTTGTTGATAATGTATGTCTGTTGTTGTTGTCATTGTTAATTTCTTATAAAAGGAAACATCAATATATAATAGATGCCTTGATGAATTTTTAAAGGATTCACTAAAACATGGCTTCCTATTTGGGGAATATATATTATCACCTTCCTCCACACGAAGTCTCTTTCTTTCTGTCTTTATCTTTCTTCCTCTTTTGTTCTCTCCCTCTCCTTCTCTTTACATATGTCAGTATTGGAGCTTCCACTCAAAAATTGCCTGTCAGTTAAGAAATTTCTTCTTTGTTACCAGAATTATTATTATATACACTATATCCTTATACCTTTATCTTATAAAATATTCAAGTCATTCCATGTGTATGTATATGAAATATGAAACTTCTATTATGTTTTTCATTTTGGTGAATCAAATAAGAAAAAGAAAATGATAAAAAAGATTGAAGATTATCAAATTAGTTTCTTGTTGGAAATGAACAATCAAAACATTCATTGCAGAAACAAGAACATTAACTTGTTCATGAAAATCTTATCTAAAATTTTACATAGAATGAAAAACTAAGAAATACTAAAAAAGCATATTTGAAAGCAGTTAATTATGATTAGACAGCAAACCTATCATAAAATTAATAGCATTGTATCTTTGGGCTTTTCTGTTTAGGTCATTCATGAAAGAAATTGCCAGTTGTAGAATAATTTTCTAACTTCTAACAGCTTTTGATACTTATAATATTCACCCCCTTGTCCTCAGGGCATATGTTCCAACCCCCAGCGAATGTCTGAAATCCTGGATGGCATTGAACCCTATTGCTGTCAATCAGAACATGCTTCTGTTCCTGTCTTTCATTCACAAATTCAATGCCTCTCCCATCTCAACTAAGCAATCACAAGACACCATGGCCATAATTTTGAATTTGAGGTGTGAGAGTAAAACCAGGACAAATTTCTTTTTCCTTCTTCACAATTCCACAAATAGAAGATCTGTTTATACCATAGATCTTAGCAACCTCGGCCTATGGTATTTTTTCTTTACTTATTAAGTTGAGAACTTTTAACTTTTCATTTAAAGGATGCACTTTAACTTAACGGCTTCTCTTTGGCATACTGAAATTGTTTGCATCACTACTCCTGCACTTTGTGTCTATTCTTCAGTAAAATAAGGGTTATTTGAATACAAGTACTGCAATACTATGACAGTTGATCTGATCACCTTGCTGGCAACTAAGGGACTCATGGAAACAGGGAGCATAAACGGTGTGGATCAGCTGGACAAACCATTGATTTTCATACTGGGTGGGACAGAGCAGGACAGCCGGAGATTTCATCACATTACTCAGAATGGCAAGCAATTTACAACTTATGAATCATTTATTTCTGGAATTTTCCATTTAATATTTTTGGGCACAATTGACCATGAGTGACTGAAACTGCAGATACCGAAACCGAATAAGAAGGGACTACTGTATTTACATTTCATAGCATTTTACTAATTAGCTGGATGAGAATGTTTATGAAATAATGGGTTTTCTAGCCATTAGTCTATTTTCTTTTTAAAAGTTTCTGTTCATATCCTTTGCCCATTTTTAATGGGGTTGTTTGATTTTTTCTCGCTGATTTTCCCGAGTGCTATACAGAGTCTAGTCATCAGCTCTTTGTCAGATGGATAGTATTCAAATATTTTCTCCCATTCTATAGGTTGTCTGTTCACTCTAGTGAAAAGAAGATAGACTAATGGCCAACAAACACATGAAAGATTGCTCAATATCTCTAATAATCAGGTAAATGCAAATCAAAACTATAATGAGATATCATTTAACTCCAGTAGGAATGGCTTTTATCAAAAAGTCCCAAAACAACAAATGTTGACACGGATGTGGAGAGATGGGAACACTCATACACTGCTGGTGGGACTGCAAACTAGTACAACCTCTGTGGAAAGTAATATGGAGATACCTCAAAGAACTAAAAGTAGAACTAACCATGTGATCCAGCAATCTCACTACTGGGTATTTACCCAAAGGAAAAAAGGACATTCTGCAGAAAAGATGCCTGCACTTGAATATTTATAGCAACACAATTCACAACTTCAAAGGTGTGGGAAACAACCCAAGTGCCCATCAATCCATGAGTGTATTCATAAAATGTGGCATACATATAACATGGATTGCTACTCAGCCATAAAAAAAAACAAAACAAAACAAAAAAAAACGCTGAACTAATACTCCTTGTACTATCCTGAATGGAGCTGGGGCCCATTCTCCTAAGTGAAGTATCACAAGAATGGAAAAAGAAACAGCACATGTACTCACCATTAAATTGGCACTAATTGATCAAAACATGCACACACATGGAAGTAACATTCACTGAGTGTTGGGCAGGTGGGATACGGGAGGAGGGGATGGGTAAATCCATACCTAATGGGTGTGGTGTGCACTGTCTGGGAAATGAGCATGCTTGGTGCCCTGACTCGGGCAGTGCAAAGACAATTTATGTAACCAAAGCATTTGTACCCCCGTAATACTCTAAAATTAAAAAAGCAAGATTTTATTGTATACTTCAAAGTAGCTGAAAAAGAAGATTTGAAATGTTCCCAGCATGAGGAAATGATAAATGTTTGAGGTAATAGATATCTTAATTACTCTGAGCTGATCATGACCCACACTGTATGCAAGTATCAAAATATCACACGCACCCCATAAATATGTACTATTATTATGTATCAATAAAAGAGGGATAGAAATAAATAAAAAAGAAAGAAAGAATGGTTTTTCTGTTTAAGGTTAGATGGTTTGGGATAGGAAAATTCCATCATTTTAAAATGTAATTATGTCCCTTAATGATAGAATTTCGGGGAGGTTCGTATTACCTAGAGCATTTCTACCTTGGTAAAGGTAGAATAGTATAAATTTAAATAGGAGCTGTGATTGTTCTGGTCCTTGTTAAGCATGTACTCTTTAGGCTGATAACATTAATAGTGGCCTCTGTGTGCATTTATTCATTGCTTCATAAAATCAAAGATAGTGTATGCACTTATTATTTTATCCTTTGACCACAGGATGGATTGGCTTAGATGGCTTAGAGTGCTCCAGAGATATGTGTATTATAGAATTATAGAAACCACTGGACATTGGGTTTTCAAATTCAGTTGTTCCTTATTACTTGAAAATTAATTTACTTTCTACTTATAGTGAGTGTACATTGGCTTCTGCTTGTGTATGTGTGTTTGTGTGTGTGTATTTTAATCATTATGACATAACAGGGATCAATATATTTTCTTTCAATGGTTAATCAAGTTCTAAAAATTTGTAAGATTTGGATGTTTAGTCTTTTCTCTAGGCATTACACATTTGATTATGTATATCATCTTTTCCTTTCCATTCTTTCTAGAAGCCTCAAGAAACAAATTTTAAATACTTTATTTGGCTTTTCAATAATAGGGCAGTGTTTAAAGATAAAAACAAAGTCTGATTTCCATTCAATTCACTGCAATGAATAATTAGAGTAAGCAATTAAAATATTTACTTTGGCAGCATTCATTCTATGCTCATCTATAATTTATATTCAGAACATTCTTACATGGAAAAATGAGCAAATATCATTTTATTATCATGCCATTCAGAGACTCAAAGTTTATAGGCTGTTGTGAAGACTGCAGGCCCAATAGTTTTCTTTTTCCTTCATGCAATATCAGCAATTTGGGTGATTTTTCACATTGCTCAGTGACTATAAATGTATTTAACTAATGCAAAAATGAAGGACATATGGTAATAGTTATTAGATAGACTTGGTATCCAAAGTGTTTTTTATATGCTAAATAGTATGGGTGAGTTATTACTTTTGGAGGATCTTAAATGCTCATAAACTAGTGAAGGAAGACAATTGAATAATGTAAATTTAAGATCAGTACCAAATTGTCTCTCTTTGCAAAAAAGTATTATGAGAGTTTTTTTTTTTTTTTTCTTTTGAACAGAACAAAAGGAGTAGAAAGAGGGAATGTGTCTATGTACACATTGCCATCTAGGTTTAATACGCCTTGGGGGGGACCACTTGTGTCAGATATATGTTGTATTATTCTTTCAAAATATAAAAATATCTTTACATTGTTAACAATTTGTAGCATTTTTTAAGGAAAATTATATATTTGTAGAAGGATTGGTAAGATAGTAAGAGTGTTCCCATATATTCATACCCAGTTACCTATTTTGTTCATATTACCTAACTATATTTGTCAGTTAATGAGAAAATATTGCTATATTATTATTAACTGAAGTCCATGTGTTATAGTGTTATTTTTGTTCTAGGATCACATTCAGTATGCCATATTACATTTATTCATCATCTTCTTATTCTCTGTTACTATGATGGCCCTTGTTTTGATGTCACTTACAATTTTGAGGAATACTAGTTAAATATTTAGTAGAATTTCCCTCAACTAGGATTTCCTGATATTTTTCTCGTGGTTAAATTGGGGATATGTATTTAGGGGAATGAGACCACAGACAGTAAGTGTCATTCTCATCATATCATATCGAGGGTCCATACTATGGCCTTATCAACTTGATTATCATCATTGACATTAAATTTCATTACCTCACTCAGGTGGTGTTTGCCATGTTTCTTGACATTTCTCCATGTTTCTTTACAGCTACTCTTCCCTTTACAGCTACTCTACCCACCAATT
Source organism: Indri indri (assembly GCA_004363605.1). Classification (NCBI taxonomy): domain Eukaryota; kingdom Metazoa; phylum Chordata; class Mammalia; order Primates; family Indriidae; genus Indri; species Indri indri. The sequence continues at coordinate 32,154 of RJWJ010005387.1, forward strand.
TCCATACTGTACTCTTTGAAAGGAGTCAGTATGTGCAAGATGCCCTTAAGGAGTTGGAAGTTAATCTTCCATTCCTTAAAGGTAGAGTATCTACTTAGATTATTTGGAATTCTTCTGCATGGTGATTTGTCTCTTGCCCAAGTTTACTAATTTATTCAATCATTTATTTATATCAGTGTAGACTAATGGATATTAATTTTAAACTTTGAGTTATAATTGAGTTCTATTTTATTTATTTTATTATTCAAATTACTCTAGCTTTGGCCACTGGGAGCCCTTTCGGTTGGCTCCTGTGCTCCATTGATAACCCCATTATTTTGTGTGTGTGTGTGTGTGTGTGTGTGTGTGTGTATGTTTGAACAATTACTTTCATTCTGGTAGTTCAAGATGTTCCCGGCTCATCTTCTCTTAATATATATCTTACCCCAGGTCTGGAATCAGCAATTTTGGCAAACAGCACTGGCTCCTTTCATTGGAGAATGGTAGTCAAAACCAAGAAATGAAAGTCAGTTGTGCTTATTGTTACGGGGTACCATTTTTTTTTTTTTTATCAGTTGACAGAGCAAGGAAATATATGTGTACACACTAACACATGTATATACCCATATCTATAAATATTTCTATATGTAATCACATATATGTCTATATTAACATGAGTTCTTTCTGATATCTTCAACTTTAATCTATCGCCACATCATTCTAACTTTCTTACTTTGCTTATCTGTAAACTCCCCTGTCATTAGTGAAAAACAAGCATGTTCCATCTATGCCCACTTTGTTAAGAGTTCTTATCATAAAAAACTGCTGGATTGATCAACACTCACGTGTACCTATGGTAGTATAATTCAATGGAAATCAAGCAGGTCGAGGGGTGGGGAAGAGAGGAGGAGTAAATTCATACCTAAAGGGTACAATGCACACTATCTGGGAGATAGACACACTTATAACTCTGTCTCAATCCATACAAAGGTAATGAATGTAACCAAAATGTTTGTACTGCCATAATATTCTGAAATTACAAAAAAAATTAAAATTAAAAAAATTTCAATAAACTCTCAACATCATTTTTTTCTTTCAGACTATAACTCCAGTATTGTGTCTAAAATCACATTGCCAAATGAAAAATTACATAACTTTTTCCTAGGTTTTCTTCTAGAAGTTTGAAAGCATTGTGTTTTGTATTTATTTCTGTGATGTATTTGGGTTATTTTTTGTGAAAGACGTAAGATCATTCGTCTGTCTCTGCATTGATTTTTTTGGGACACAGTGTCTAATTTTCCTAGAGCATTTGTTGAAAAGACAATTTCTCTGTTGGATTGCCCATACTCCTTTGCCAAAGATCAGTTTACTATATATGTGTGATCCTATTTATGGGCTTTCCATCTGTTCCATTAATCTCCATGTCTTTTCTTTTACTGATACCATGATATCTTGATTACAATTGATTTATAGTAAGTCTGGAAGTCAGGTTTTGGCAGTCCTCCAGTATTCTTCTTCAGTATTTTGATGGTTACTCTGGGGCTACTGCCTGTCTATATAAACTTTTTTTTGAGGCAGTCTCACTCTGACACCCAAGCTGTAGTACAGTGGCACAATCCTAGCTCACTGCAGCCCCAAACTCTTGTGCTCAAGTGATCCTCCTCCCTCATCCTCCCAAATACCTGGGATTACAAGCACGCATCACCACGCCCAGCTAATTTTTAAATTTTGTGTAGAAACAGGGTCTTGCTATGTTTCACAGCTGGTCTCGAACTCCTGGCCTCAAGTAATCCACCGGCCTTGGTCTCCCAAACGATTGGGATCACAGGCGTGAGTCACCATGCCTGGCCTTCCATACAAACTTTTGAATCACTTTGTCAATATCCACAAGAAAGTTTGCTTCGATTTTTATTGAAATTGTCTTAAATCTATAAATGAATTTAGGAATAATTGTCATCTTATAAATTCTGATTTGTTCTCTATAAACATAGAATCAATGACTGATTCTCCATTTATTTAATCTTTGACTTACTTCATATTTTATTTTTAATTTTCCATATATATCCTACATGTATTTTATTAGAGATCTACCTACATACTTTCGGTAATATTATATTGACATACTATGATATACCATGGTAGTACTCATCAAAAACGTGCTGTAGCAGCTGTATTAATTTCAGACAGAGAAAACTTCAGAACAAGAAAATTATCAGGGATGCAGAAGAGCATTACAAAGTGATAAACGGGGTCAAGCCTCCAGGAGGACATAAATTTTTACCCTATATTTTACTAAAGGCTAGATTTTCAAATTTAAACTATCACAGATAGTATTCTGGAGCACTAACTTGTTATATGAAGAATTACCGGAAGATCTGTATATTGATAATTTAACATAATTTATTATCTATATCAGATTATTAATAAAATGATTACTGTACAGTCTTAAATAATAGCGTGTGGAGCTAAGCTTACTTGAACAGATCTTAGGCACAATATATAGGAAACCTTGGATAGAATCCTTGTGCCTTAAGAAATTGCCCATTGAATAAGTAAAAATTGCATAACACCACTTGATTTTTAATGTTATACAAACACAGTAATTTTCAAAATGTGTGTTGTATAGTACTTAAGTCAAATGTAGTTAAAGTTGTAAAAATGTTTTCAAGATATATTTATATTCATCTGTAAAATTCATTTTGTTAAAGTTCAGTGAAATAACAATAAGACCACTTAGCACATTGCCTGATACTACAGGATCAAAAAAGTTATTTCGAAAAATAAATAATATATGAAAGGTAAATAGAAAGAACTATCTTTTGCTGCAAATGCCAGTTGATTTACAGTTAGCTCTTTGGACTACTATTTATGAAATATAGGTACAACCAGATTCATTGAGAAACACACTTAGTTGTAACTATACTTTCCTTTCTCTGGTCCTAGATGTTTTCATAATGGAAATAAAATATTAAATAAGTGGAAAACTAAAAGAATAGTGAGAGGATGCATCAATATAGGTTACCTTCAAACCTGGAAGTTATAAAGTTTAATATCCAAGTTGTAAAACACTGTACAAATACAGTTATATTGAAAGACTAAAGAAAATATTTTACTTAAAAAAAACTTGTAACAACATAGTTATGAAAATACAGTAGATGTTGTTACACCCATAGTTGTCTCCTACAATTGTAATTAAATTGAGCTGTGGTGACATCTGTGATCACAAATGAATATATAAACATTTTACAATTTCCTACTTGGTCTGTTGTGTGTTTCACATTGTAAATTTTAGAAATGTCAATGAAACCTTTTAAGTTTGGAAACTAAGAAGTACACATTGACCAGCTCCATCCGAAAGAAAGCAAACATATTATTCTCAAATTGGAATACCATTTTGCATGTAACATTTCCACAGAGTGAGTCTTCAATGAAGGGCTTGAATTGTTTCCTGCATCCCCAATACAGAACAATGCATTAGAGTCACAAAGGGATGCACACAACGAAGGCTCCTTTGCCCCCCCTCACAGAATACAGATGGTCCTCTGTCAGAAATTTAGGTTACGATGAGAGAATGAAGAACCCTACAAAATATATCTCAAATTGAGCTCTTTGGTTTTGTACAAATGAATCTGGAAAACTTCCCATATTATTACTGCTTTTATAAGACAACATCTGGTTGAATGGTGTGGCTGAAATTGGAGTGAGAATAAAATAGCTTAGTCTCATCACCAATGCAAAGGCTGTAGACATTGACTTCTTTCTAGTGTTACTTAAGTGTTTTCAATATTTTTTGCATTTTTGTTAATCCATCTGTAAAACTCTTTGCATGATATTCTTACTCCAAATGAACACCTAGAGGACTCAGGATTCCAAAATAGTCTAGTAAAAAGAATGATCTGTATATTTTTATTCGACTCAAAAAATTTTGTAACATAAAGAGAGTTAAATAATTCTTCAAAACTTTACAATTACATAAAGGGAAGATTATCACTGGTCTTTGGCTCTAAATTTGACTTCATTTTTTGCCTTGTTTTTTGAGCACTAGCAAAAAAAATGATAAAATCATCTTATAATCTGTTTTTATACTTCTTATCTTCCACACAAAATTTAATTTATAGATAGGACATAAGCATAGAAATTTAGAAACAAATAAATTTGTTTGGCATATTTATATTTTGCATACATGGTAATAAAACAAAACTTAAGATCAGCATGATCCTTTCTGCTTCATTTCTTTCATTTTTGGAAAAGTTACATTATAAATATCAGATGATCCTCATCATAAATATTGGTCAGCAGGTTTTATTTAAAGAATTTCTATGAAATTCAGCCCATATAATTCCTAGATTAAAAAAAATATTTACTGTGTCAAAAATATTGGGCTACTTTTTTTATATATGTACTTAAAAATATCAGGCATGTCTATCTGTTCTTTCTTCAGTTACAAGCATTAAAGGAAGTTTTCTCCTTGCTGAAGTGATTCAGAGACATAAAATGAAATGTAAGTTATTTTGCACCACTAAGTGAGACACTAGAAGTATGCTGGCTCCAGGCAAATTAGAGGATAGGAAGTTTGCCTTGAGGATACATAGTAATTTAGGCTTACCTCCTGTGGCCAGTGGTTCACTCCTCTTGACAGGAAATCTATGAAAAGCTCCCAGGAACAGTAACTCTTTGGATTAAGATCAGAATCCAGAGTTTTCATTGAAGACCAGAAATATGATTAAATAAAAACTAAAAGATAAATTATACTTATCTGTATAAAAGATACGTCGAGGGAGAAAGCTTTAGAATCATGGCACATAGTGATTAATTAGTTATTTAAATAAAGTGCTTGGCATACACCTCTAATAAAGTGATTTTATAAAATATTACCTTGATTCCTAATGTTCAAATTTATTTATTATTTTCTAAGTTTAAAATGTCCTTTTCTATGATGTTCAGAAATAGATGATACTGAAACTAACTGCTTTTCAAACTTTGGAAGAAATTCATTTTCCACAGTGCAACTTCTGGAAAAATGTATTAAACGAGAAGTGTTTTATGTTACACTCATTCAGTGAAATGTTGCCAAAGATACATAATATATAACTTTGGATTAACCACCATGAACAAATGTAATGCAGTTCTTTAAAAAAAATAAATTGTATTATGTATATTTAAGTTATATAACATGATGTTGTAAGATATCTATCTATCTATCTGTATCATCTAGATAAATGGTTACTGTAGTGGAACAAATCAACATATCCATCATCTCACAATTGCCCATTTTTCCCACTTGTGGCAAGACAAGCTATAATCTACCAATTTAGTAAAAATCCTGAATACAACACACTGTTATTAATTATAGTCCTCATGTTGTATATTAGATCTTTCAACTTGGTCAGCCTAGATATTTGCTATATTGTATCCTTTGATCATTGCATTCTTGACACCTCAGCTTATATGGGCATCCTTCCCTGACCACTCTTAAATATGCTCAAGCACACATGGCAAATATTGATTAGTGATTCTCCCCTATATGTACTCTCATGATATTCTCTCCTGCGCCACCATTAGCTTTCATTACTTTATGTTATTATTTACTGCTTATCCATCTGGATCCCTCTCTGGTCTCCCAGTGTAATGAAACAAGGCGAGTTTTGACTCTATTCATCATTATACATAATTTATGCAGCATGGTGCTTAGCACATAGTAGAGTAAAATAATGAGAACCTCTTATACTTTCCTGGATTAAACTTAAGCCCATTATCCAAAGTGAGACACCACAAGAGAGGAAGAATGGGCTCCGCTTGTACTCACCACCAAATTGGTACTAACTGATCAACACTAGGGTGATCACATGGCAGAAATACTCTCCAGGGATTAGGGGTATGGGGAGGTAAATCCTCAACTAAAGGACACGGGGAGCACTGTAGGGGGGGAAGGGCACGCCTTTAACCCACACTTGGATGAGGCAAAGACATAAAGTGTAACCAAAATGTTTGTACCCTCACAATACCCTGAAATTAAAAAAAAAAAAAAAGTATGTCAAATTTGGAAATAAATACCAAATGTCTATTTCTAGTTAGTATTTTTTAAAGAAACCAGTGTTTAATCTTACTCGTTTTTTGTCACATTATGGTAGATGTAATAAATGTATGAATGTTGAACCTTACTAGTTTATTCTCTCTCGAAATTTGGAAAAACGATATCATTATATCAGCTAATAGTAATTAATCAACATTTTGACCTTATTCCCAGAAATTCTATTTTTAGTGTTTATTCTTCCAGGAATGATGAAGGCAATGTTCACATATTTATAACAATAAAATATTTTGTAAGTAATTCAAGATCACAGCCCACCAAACCAGGGAATTTAAAAAGGATATCTTGTTACAAAATCCAAATAATTATATTTAATTACATGTCAGTAAATAAAAACAGAGCTATAAGAAGGAAAATAACCTCATTGATAAAGACAAATACTTGTATTTCATCTTAATTTAAGCATCCTGTTTTTGGTATAACAGATAATTTTTACAAACAGGGATAAAACTGCATTATGGAATTTCATGTTCCATAATGCAAGGTCATATTTTTGTTACATATGTCAAAAGAATACAGATAGTTTGAACAAGGAAGAAGTATATTAAGGTAAAGAAATATGTTAAAAATGATAATAGCATGTTGGAGAAATCACAAAGGAGGCTCAAATGCCACCAGTTGGAAAACTATGTATAACTTATTTGTATGTGAATAAGAATATTTTAGCTTTACATCTATGCAAGCTGTAGAAAGCAAGCTGGGCCAAAAAATCTATTACTTTTCTATTCAATTATTATTTTTGTCTTTACTAGGACTCCATGACTTATCACTAATGGCCTGAGTATTAGGCTTGGTTTATACGCTTTCAGTATTCACTTGAATTATTTTTGTTCTCCTATAATCTAAAAATTACCATTTTGTTATTTGGATTCTAATTTTCTCATAAACAATTTTGTTTTAAATTTTCTGAAATTAAACCTAAATCTCTTTTTTTCAATTCGTTATCTGCTAATATATACTAACCTTAGAGCTATACAACAGCTTCAATTGTCAGGTTTTTTTTTTTTAGTCTATAAAATCTCTTCATTACTGAAGATACACTTCTTAGCAATGACATTGTATTATACATCATGTATACATTAAACATTTTATGTATTAACCCTTAAAATCTGAAAGATTGTTTCTAACATACCAATAAAGCTAATAATCATATCCTCTTGACTCCATCAATGATTATTTCTATCACAGAACATAGTAACCTATCATCTTATTAATAACAAAAAAGTACTAATATTGGGTAAATAAAAACGCGAAGGAAAGAGTAATATGAGAAATCTAGAAACTTTAGCTACAAAGTTGAATCTATTTTTATTTAAATTGTATAATCTATCCTTAACCTAGCAAAATCATTTTAAAAGTTATCTGTTTTAATTTGCTTATATATAATTCTTCTGCACACATTTAAAATTTATCATCTATTTGTCATGGTTTATCCATCTAATTAGAATTTCCACAGGTGATCGTGTATATTGCTGGGTAAAAGTTGTACATATTTGGATTTGCATTGACTCAATGTGAATTGATTCAGTCATTATTAAATAAATGGCAATATGCAGTTTAGGTTCTAGAAATATGGCAAGTTTGAAAAATTTAAAGAAAATACTCATGATATCCATTTAAAATCGTTAGATAAATTAGATCAATCTTCTATGCATAATTTATCTTGAAACAATAAATTAAAAATTATAATGAAATACTAACTAGAAAAAATGAAGAAGGAATTCAAAGTTATAAGATTTTGTCTCTCTATTTATTTACATGTTTCACTTTTAACTACAGATCTAGTATGCATGGTAAAGGCTAAACCACTGTATAAAAACAGTTCAAGTGTACTGTGTAGACATAATAATATGAATAGATGAGTATGATACTAAACATGAAATTAGTAAATTATAAAAAAAAATGAGTTGAATACAGTACACATGAGGAAAATGCTACAATTAAAGAGAATTTGGCCAAGAACTCTCTAGAAATATCAAAAGATATGGCTACTCAAATAATTAAAATTCAATAAATTCAGGGTGGAATAAATAAAGAAAAAACTATTTGACTGGACACTTTGCAAATAACCTGGACTACAGGTCAAAAGAGGATCTTAATAATTACAGAGGAAAGACATAGTAACTATAAAGTATTAACAATAAGATTGATAGCAGACTTCATAACAGAAAAAATAGATGTTAGAAGACCATGGAATAAAGGACTATAACCATCAACAAAGAAAATCACTAACCTAATTTTTAACAATCAATGCTGTGTATTCTTGATGGAATCACTACTAAAGAGCATCTTCCAGGAATAAGATAGAAAAAAAAAAAAAAAAAAACACAACCTGGAAGAAAGCAGTGTGGTGTAAGAAAAAAATCTGAGCATTAAATTTATAAGCATACATATAAACTTGAATAAAAATCCATTTTTAAAAAAGATCATATCTTTGGGTAGATGCCTAATAGTGAGATTGCTAGATCAAATGGTATTTCTATTTTTAGCTCCCTGAGGTATCTCCAAATTGTTTTCCACAGGGGTTGTGGAATAATTTACAGTCCCACCAGCAGTGTAAGAGTGTTCCTATTTCTCCACATCCATGCCAGCGTTTGTTATTTTGGGACTTTTTGATAAAGGCTATTCTCACTGGAGTTAGGTGATATATCCCTGTGGTTTTGATTTGCATTTCCCTAATGATTAGAGATGTTGAGCACTTTTTTTTATATGTTTGCTGGCCATTATTCTGGCTTCTTTTGAAAAGTTTCTGTTCGTGTCCTTTGCAAAGGCATTACATGTAACCAAAATGTTTGTACCCCCATAATATTCTGAAATTAAAAAAAAAACAATCATATCTGCCTTTCTAGTTACAAGATTTATAAAGAGCTACGTGCTTTAATATGATAGTATAATATTGAACAATTTTCTATTTAATTAAATCAAGTATATATCTTAAATATTGTAAAATATAGCTATCTACAAGATGGCAGACTAATAGCAGCTAGCACATGCCATAGAGAGGATCACAAGTGACGAGTAGATACTCGCCTTCAGGTGGATCGTATAAGATAGAGCACTGGGATTCAACACAGAAGCCACAGGAGGCACTAAAGGAAAAGTAGAGGGAAGCAGGGCCAGATCAGCAGTAGCCCGGGGTGGTGCTTGCATGTGGGCAAGGGGAAGGCAGGAGACCCCTGGGGCTCTACACTGGCCCCCGTGGACTTTGCAATCTGAGCTACTCGAGGGCCGCTCCACTTCTGAGTGCCTCCAGACTAACACAAACAAGGAGCTGCCTAGACACTGCACAGCAGCATTTCTCTGAAGAGAAGTCAAGGCAGGGTGCCATGGGATTCTGAACCCTGGGAGCTGCAGCTCGCGCCATTCTGAAAGCTCGGTCCCAGGGCTCTGCATCTTCCCAGGGTCCAGCTCCATTGCTGCCACCTCTTCAATCACTGCTCTTGGGCCAGGGAGGGAGCAGAGAGGCCAGGCACTGTTATGCATGTCAGGAACAAGTGGTACTGTTCCACCACTGCTGCTGCTGCTGCTGCTGCTGCTGCCAGGGGACCTAAGTGGGAGTAAGCCTGGGTGGCTTCCCACCCCTGCCCCTGCCACCTAGGGAGCCCTGCCCTGTTGCCCCTGCTGCTACTGCTGCTGAGGGACCCAAGTGGAAGCAAAACCCCATGTCAGTCCCTGCCGCTGCCACTTATGGAGCTGTGCCCTGGTGCTGCTGCCGCTGCCGCTAGAAGACCTAGACAGGAACAAACCTGTACGGTTGTCCACCCTTGCTGCCACTGATGAAGGGGCTCTGCCCCACAACTTTTACTGCTGCTGCCCTTAGAGGACCCAAGCAAGAGCAAACTCCCAAGGCCTCCCACCCCTGCTGCTGCCACAGAGGGGGCTCTGCCCCACTGCCACTGCTGCTACCACTGCTGCAGAGCCCAGGCGCCTGCAAACCCCACAGTTGCCCACCTCTTCTGTCATTGCAGAGAAGAACTTGTCCTGCCCCTGCCCATGCTTCCAGCTGCAGACTGGGGACCAGCCAGCCCCTCCACACAAACATCCCCAGCAGCAGCTTTCACTGTAACAACCACAGGTGCATGAGTAGATGCGAGAGAGCAGCAGTGCTACAGGCTCACATTGCATCTCATCTGCCTGTGTACTTTTTACTAAGTGTAATCATCATGCTATACCTTAGATTCCCAGAATTTATTCACCTTGTAACTGAATATTTGTGCCTTTTGACCAGCTTTTTTCCATTTCCCCCAACCCTCAGCCTCTGGTAATCACCATTCTACTCTCTGTTTCTGTGAATTCAACTTGTTTTGATGGCACATGTAAATGAGATCATGCAGTATGTATCTTTCTGTATCTGGTTTATTTTGTTTATCCTCCAGGATCATTGATGTTTCCATAAATAACAGGATTTTTAAGGCTGAATCATATTCCATTGTGTGTATACATATGTATACACACCGTATTTATATGCATATATGCACACACACCCTATTTTCTTTATCCATTCATTTATCTGTAGACACTTAGCTTGTCTCCTATCTTGGATATTATGACTAGTGCTGCAGTGAACATGGGAATGCAGTTATCTCTTTGACATAGCAATTTTATTGCTTTGGAATGTGCCCAGAAGTGGCATTGCCAGATCACAAAATAGCTCTATTTTTAATTTTTTGAGAAATCTCCATACAGTTTTCTGTAGTGCTATACCAATTTACATCACCACCAGCAGTGGATAAGTCTTCTCTTTATCCACATCCTCACGAAATTTGTATATCTTTTGATATTCTGATAATAGTCATTCAAACAGGTGCGAAGTGATAGTGATAACACTTTGTGGGTTTGGTTTGCATTTCCTTGATGATTAGTGATGTTGAACACCTTTTCATATACCTGGTGACTTGTTTGAGTGCCTTTTTAGAGTGACGTCTATTCAGGTCCTTTGTCCATTTTTAAACTGGATTTTTTTTTACCTACTGTTTGTTTTCCTTATTTATTGCGGATATTTATATCTTAAAGCATTTGACATAATTGAATATGCATTTGTGACAAAAGATCTCAACAAATTAGGTATAGAAAGAATGTACCTCAACACAATAAATGACAAACCTACAGCTCACATCACATTCAATGGTGAAAAATGAAAGTATTTCCTCCAAGATCAGGAATAAGACAAGAATGTCCACTCCCACCACTTCTATTGAACTTAGTACTGAAACTGTTCACCAGAACAATTAGATAAGAGAAAATATAAAGGATATCAAACAAGAATGAAAGAATTAATATTATATTTGTCTGTAGATGGCATACTCCTACACATAGAAAACCCCCACTGAAAAACTGTTATAGCTAATAAACAGATTCAGTAAAGTTGTTGGATACAAAATCAATATACAAAAATCAGTTGCATTTCTATACACTAATGACAAACTCTCTCAAAAAGAAATTTAAAAAATTTCCATTTGCATCAAAAACTGCTGAGGGAGTTATTTAACCAAGGTGGTGAAAAACTTGTACATTGAAAACTATGAAATATTGATAAAAGAAATTGAAGAAGACAAAAATAAATGAAAATATATCCCATATTCATGGATTGGAAGAATTAATATGTCAAAATGTCAATACTACCCAAAGCAATCTACAGATTCAATACACTCCCAGTCAAAACTCCAATGTGTTTTTTTAATGAAACCACAAAAGACCTGAATAACTCAAGCAATCTTTAACAAGAGGAATAAAGATGATGACATTACACTTTCTGATTTCAAATTATAATACAAAGCTATAATAATCAATACAATATGGTACAGGTATTAAAAGCAGACACATAGACTACTGTTTGGCTGTTTGGAACAGAGAAGAAAGCCCAGAAATAAACATGATACATGTAGGGTCAACTAATATTTGAGAAAACTGGCAAGAATACACAACTGGAGAAATGATAGTCTCCCTAATATATGGTTTTGGAAAAATTGGATATGTACATGGAAAATGATACCCATTGTTTCATTCTTTTCAGATACACATTTAGCATGTATACAGAGCGGTCATTTTTCATGTCAAAAATATAAATCACATGATATCAGAGGTATCCATTCTGACTAAAACATAGTAACAAAATTTTGAAAACTGAAAAACTTTAAATTCGAAAATGACAAAACTGTTTAAAGTTTAAAAATATACAATAAAAATTAGAGAGTTTTTAGATACAAATGACAAGAGTCACTACATATCAAAACGTCTGTAATATCACCAAAAAATAATTACTTAGGATTTCCCAGAGATTAATTCATAGAAGAAGAAATAAAAATTTGAAAATCAATACTCCAAGAATAAAACTCAAGAAGATTAAAATATTAATATGTATATTAACCCTGAATAAGGATATACAAAGTACTAGTAAAAAATTGAAGAAAACGAAACAAAAATAAAACAAAAAACATATTCTTTAAATAGACTAATACAATAGGAAATTCATCATTTAAAGGAAAAAACAGTGCCCAAATAAACATTATAAAAAATGCAATAAAGTTATAGTAAAGAATGATTAAAAAAAGACATTATAAAAATATGAATAGTTTTCTGTATATTCATACTAAAGTATTATATATAATGTAAAAATAGAACATACTTTAAAAATGTGAAAATGTGAAGGTGTTAAAGAAATGAAACATTTTCTAGAAAAATATTACTATAGTAGTCATGTTTAGTTTATTGAAATCTAAACACAAAAGCTTTAATTGTCAGCAATTAGAATCTACCTGCCCTCCAAAACATAAAATTAAACTATTAATCACTTTTGGATGTTTTTTAAGTGGGATCATATTTCAAGAAATGATGACAATGTATTTTAAAGCATTCTGAGATAATTCTACGGAATTTTTAAAAAACATTCAGAACCACATTGACGAGACAACATCCATAGAACAAATAAAAATCTAAGTATTCATACAGTATTTAACGTGAAAACACAATGCAAACAATTTGAGTTTATTTCAGAAATACAAACATTATTAAACTTTAGAACAATTTTTACGGTAGTTATCAATGCAATCAACTAAAAAAATGAAGATTATAAAAAATCTCAATGCACAAAAATCATGTTATATAACTCCATTCCCATTTATTATTATATGTCTGGTAAAACTTAGAATATTAGAGTGAATCTACCTTAACCTATTTAACATGGTATCATTAATGGCAACTGCTTAAAATTTTCCCTTTAATTATAATAAAGGCTCAAATTATCTTCCATGGCTATTTCAATTGAACTATAGTTTCTTAGTAGCAGTATGTAAGAGAGAAAAGTAATCAATTTTAAACTGAGTTAAGTAGAAAAACAAAAATTGATGTTATTTGTAAATTTTTTCTATGGTATATTGACTATCAAATGCATCTAGAGTTCAGGATTAGAATGTATAAGAGAATATAGCAGGGTTTCTACATACAATATAAATGAACAAAATTTAACATGAGTTCTATACATCAATAAATAATCAAACGCTAACATTTTATGTGATCCAATTCTCAAAGCATGTAACAATGCATACTGAATTATATGAGTAAGTACAGAATATTCTATGTTTGTGAGAAGAAATTCAATCTTTTAAAGATGGCAACTTTATTTATATGTATTTAGAATAACAATGTAATCCTTCATAAAGACTCCACAGGGTACTTGGCAAACTTCTTGAAATCCACATGAGTAAATTTACCAAGAGGGCCAAGACAACTTTGAAAAATAGAAATAATAAATGTGTCATGCATACACAGATAATAACATACTATAGTTATGTAGTAATTTTTAAGTGTTCTCTTTGATCAGCGATAGAACATAGACTAAAGAAAGCAGACAGAGATAAGGGACAAACACTTATGAGTCTGGTATGTAATAAAAGTGTCATTAGATGTCAGTGGAGAAATTTTAACTCAAATAAATGGTCTCAGGGCAAGTAGCAATCATGATGAGAATGTATATGTGTGTGTGTGTATGTGTATACATACACATGTGGATACATATATATATATGGATCATATGGCAAATAAGCAAAAATTCCTTAATATATCAAAATGTAAATATGAAAAGAAAATTATATCAATAGAAGTAGAGAATATGTATTCCTTTAATTGAAAATTAATATGTCCTGGACCATACACACATATCACACAGTTAAATGCAAGTATACATCCCAATACAGCAAAATTATAAACAAAATTCAAGACAAATCTTAGACTGAGTCGATGTGTTTGCCAAAAATCCAATCACAAAAAATATCAACTATGGTATAGATGTTAGAATTTCAAATAATCAAGGAATACTACACATATTGCAGTTGAAATGTGGACACTAAATTGGAAAAGGTGATTTACACATATGGAATTCCAAATTACTAATATGCATATTAAATTACACATGAAATCTCAAATTATTAGGGAAATGCAAATTTTAAAAGAATGAAATTACATCCAAGAGACTGGAAAAAATTAGTGAATCATAGCATTGCTTTTTGGTGATTACTGTAGAGAATGTCAACTGTTATATCTACTTAGAGAGCAATTTGGCAATTCCTAGAAAATTTGAGGATAGCCATTTTATAAGATCTATTAATTTTACATCTGAAAACTCACAATGGAGAAACTCTCTCACATGTATATAAGGATATTCATAACAGTGCTTTCTGTAATGGTAAAAGAAAAACTGTGGAAAAAATTGTCCTTAATATATGAGGGCGCACAGAAGTTATTTATTTATCCATTGTGATGCCATGTAATTCTTAAGTCAGTGAAATATATCTATATGTATCAATATGAGTTGTTATATCTTAATAATATTGAGCAATGAATGAAATTTATAAAAGGGTTAAGGGCTATAAGGTATGACAGAGTATAATATAAATTTTATTAATTTAATAACAGCACAGTAGCATATGGAGTGGACAGGTTTTTTTATATTAAAAAAGTACAAAAATATTAATCAGAAGAAAATACCTGCACTCCAGAATGATAGTAACTCATATTGCAAAAGGAAAGTGGGGTGGTAGGTCTCTTCATAATTGCATATGTTACAACTTACTTAAAAAGGAATCAGTAATACAGCAAATATGTCAAAATATTAACAACTTTTTATATAATACATATATACATATGTGTGTTTATATAGAGAGTGAGAGAGTACATTTGTCTGTTACATTGCTTTTGAGCTTTCTATGTAGTCAATATATTTGACAATTTGAAAACATATACTGAAATATGATGGCACACGTTCTTCACATTGCTGTATTCCTCGAATATGATCTTGTATACTGTTTAATTTAAACAAATGAAAGTAAAACACTATGAAATCAAAGCCATCAATAAACTTATTCCACAGGACTCAATTTGATATTGAAAACATAAATTCCTAGACACCGGAGATCTTATCAAAAGTCCAAAAGTCCAAAAGCACCAAAAGTATCAAAATCCCCAAAAATATTAATTTCAGAAATTGATTTGAAATCTACCTGTCTACAGTTACAAGATAGTCTCAGAATCATTGAAAGCACCCTAATGCCAATTTTCAGGGACTAGTTAAATTATAGTATATCTAAATGACATAATAGGGTCAGAATGGGGGAAAAGACCTTTTTACTGCTTTGTAATGATCTTCATAATATACTAAAAAGCCTAAAAAAATTAAAAACACATAATATATAATGATGCTTTGGGTAGGTTATAATTTATATGCAATTTCAAATTTATTGAGAAATAAACTATTGAAAAATAGGGATGAAACTTGACTTATTTTATTTACATTTTGTTGATGCCTGACTACTTCTGTATTAAAAAATATGGGACATGTTGAAGTATGCAACCATCTGCTATTGAAAATCTAACTTTGCTTGGTAATTTTCTGGTGTCAATGTCTCTGGTGATACACTAAATTACAGGAGATCTGAAGTATGGAGATTTAACAACTCTCTAATTAAAACTGCAGCATTTGTGCAACAGATGAAGACTATTTCAGAATAAATTAATATCAATAAAAACCAAGAAACTAGCCTGGGTGTTTTGTGGGAAGCTGCCAGAGCAGTCATGAGGGGTAGAATAATTTGCTTAGTGGCAATAGCAGCACAAAAAGTATACATTGAGTACCAGTATCAATTAGAAAAAGTTAATGAGATGTAAAAAAGCAACGTTAAAAAAAAGGTGTCCTAGGACTCTCCAACTTTTGATTAAACAGAGAAACTAAGTTCTTTGTGGTGAATACTGTAGCCAATGTGTTAAAGCTTAATGAACAAATTCACTATGAAAGGGAAATAAATGTAAAAAAAAAATTTGCATATGATTAGAATGCAAAGAGTAGAAAAAACATTTAATAAGGAAAATCTTTTACTGTTTAAATGCTGCATATCAAGAAATGTTTTGGAATTTTTTGGCATATAGTAAGTCTACGCATGCTGAAAATTATTCACAAAGAAAATGCATGTATGAATGCACATTGATTAAAAGGTAATTTGTTTCTTCTCAGACTTTGTGAACTGTAATAAAATATTGAATTACATACTTTGTTTCAGAAACATATTACCATGAATTAAATTTTTAGATTTAAAAAATGTGCTTGAGGAAGAGATATCTTACAAAACTAAATATGGATCTTGCATTATATTTAAAAATACTTTAAAATTTATGATGAATTGATTAATTTTATTTTCTTTTTTTTTATTTTTATTTTTTATTTATTTATTTTTTTATTGTTTGTTGTTTATAGGGGTACAGGTGTTTAGGTTACGTATGATGCCCTTGCCCCCCTTCTCCCCAAGTCCCAGTCCCAAGCGTGTCCATCTCTCGGAGGGTGCGCATTGCACCCTTTGTGTATGCATATATCCGTCCCCTCCTCCCCCTCGCCCCTCCCCCTTCCCCCTCCCTCCCTACCCGACATCCAATAGATGCTATACACTGCTGGTGGGACTGCAAACTAGTGCAACCTCTGTGGAAAGCCATATGGAGATACCTTAAAGAGATGCAAGTAGAATTACCATTTGATCCAGCAATCCCATTACTGGGCATCTACCCCAAAGAACAAAAATCGCTCTAATTTTATTTTCTTGATGCTGTGTTATGTTTCCTTGTTGCACTTCATGAATAAATATATTTAAATGAATAAAAGAAATTAAAATCAATAATTAACATATTAGTCATTAGTATAGTTTTAAGGATTGCCCATGAAAACTGTCATAGAAAAGTGGTACAAGTTTACCACAAATTCTTTTTATGATATAAATGAAAAACAGTATTTATAATAAAATTTAGGTATAATATGGAGAATCTAGTGGTCTTTCACATTCTTTAAAAGGTAAATTTATTTAAAATAGCATGCAAAGAACTTTCTATTTTGGTAACAGTAGGTTAAGGCACAGCAAGTTATGACAGTGAGGAATTATGAGGCATTCAACTAGATCAAAATGGACAATTAGTTGATGAGGATATTCTAGAATGTCAGAGAATAGCGTTTATATCTAAACCTTGCTCTAAAGTTTTCACGTTTTGCAAAAATATGTATCTTTCACATCAGCTGAGATGAAGCAGTTGAAAAAATTAAATGCAACATATATAAAATAGAATAATCTATAACCAGAGAATTAAGTACAGCTAAAATATCTGCAAAGTTTTATTAAGGAATTAGAATGAGTGAAAATAAGAAGACCGTAGAAACTTTACAGAACAAAAAAAGTTCCTTTCTGCTTTTCTATTTTGTATTTGTGTTTGCGCTGGGGGTGGGGGCTTATCTTATGCATTCAGTACCTGATTTTGACTCAATAAATTAATGCAAAGCAATTTGGTGTAGAGTCCAAGAAAGCACACATCAAAGACACTACACAAAGTGATTGTATGACCTTGGAAAGACTACTTAATTTCTTTGTGACTCCATGAATTGTGCTCTTTTGTCTATTAATGTAGCATTCACAGGCAAAAGATAAAGGCAAACATAGACAAATGGTTTTAGTTCTTTCTATAAATTGAAGGAATAACTCATTTTAGGAAGTACAGTTTACTGGCTAAATAAGTGCTTTAACCTTTTTATTTATTTATTTATTTATTTATTTTGACTCATGTTATCTAGTACCAATTCTTTCTTCCAAAATGTTACAGTTCTATCTTTGGGGTAGAAATTTTCACAATGCTAGTTCTGTCAAAATTCATCGTTTTGAATTACAGATTTTTTTTTCTCTTATACCTAACAGCACCTATTGCTATACAGACTCAAGAACTGAGATTTGTTTTTGAGGGATTTAGTGAATTAAGGAAAATTTAAATTTAATGGTGATGAAAATTTCAAGTAAATTATCGAGTTTTTCATATGTAGTTTTACACAAATTGCTCTTACCAATAATCGTCCCATCGATTTCATTAAAGAAATAACAAAACTACCACTTTATTGTTTGTCTTATTAACATAAATTATCCAATAATTTCATCCCTCTTTCTTCCTATGCAAAGAATAAATTTTATAGCTAAGCTTTTCTAAATAATTTACAAGTTCCTTTTTTCGTTATTATCCCAAACGGCCTTTATTCATTTTTCTTTAGTTTTACAGAAAGTTGTCCAACACCCTAAGACATTTTGCATCATGATAGTCATTTACTGATCAAAAAAGCTTCTTTTTACAAAATACTATTAATTTATTTCTTTTTTATTTTTATTTTTTTATTTTTTAAAATTTTAGAATATTATGGGCGTACAAACATTTTGGTTACATATAATGCCTTTGCCTCACCCAAGCCAGAGCTACAAGGGTGCCCATCCCCCATGTGGTGAATTTACAGGTTTCTAATAAGTCTTCTGACTTTGTGCTTAATCTTTAAGATATTTAATCAGGAATGAGAAAATCTGCTTCTTTTGAGTTTGAAACTCTAAAAACTTACATATTTAGCATTTAAAATATTTTTTCTCTGAATTTTCAACTTTTTAAACTTTCAAAAATCAACCTGTTTTTGAAAATAAAATGCCTATTTTTGTGTATTTTATAACTAAATTTTTAAATTGTAACTGTTGAAAATTAGAATATTTTTTAAATAAAGCTTTTAAATTTTTTGGAAAGTTTACATATACAGAAAAGTTATGAAGCTAGTACAGAGAGTTCCAATAGACTGTACACCCATTTTCCCCTATTTTAAATATCTTTCATTATTTTGGTACATTTATCACAATTAACAAACAAATATTGATACATCATTATTAACTAAAGTCTATACTTTATTCAAATTTCATTAGTTTCCGCATAATATCTTTTGTTCTGTTTCAGGATCCCATCTGGGATATCACATTGTATTTTACACGTCATATGTTGTTAGACTCCTTTTCACTGTGACAGTCCCTCAAGCTTTCATTGATTTTGATAATCTTAACAATTTTGAGGAGTACTGATCAGCACAGGATCATTATAGAATATCCCTTAATTTAGATTTTTCTGATGTTTTCAATATGATTAGGTTGGAGCTATGTATTTTTGGAAAGAAGACTATAGACACAAATACCACTCTCACCACATCATATCATATCAAAAGTATAAAATCAAGATGATTTGTTATATTTTTCAGGTTTTTCCACTAGAGAATTATATTTTTCCCCCTTCTCTATATTGTCTGTTTGCAGAGAAGGCACCATATGCAGGCCACGCTTGGGAGTAGTGGTTACGTACCACCTTCGTGAGAGCAGAATATCTACATAAATTATTTGGAATTCTTCTGCAGGAGGGATTTGTCTCTTTTCCTCAAATTGTGTCTGCTCAAGAAGACTTAGCCAGACTATTTCCCCTAAGAGAGTAAGCTAAATATTTTATTATTTTATTCCAAGTATTTCCTTAACAGTATATGTTGCAATCCACAATTACCACGTATAGTTAAAGAAAGAGAACAGTCTTTATCATATTCACTATCATATCCTCAGTACATAAACTTATCCCTGGTATACTTTAGAAGTTAATAAATAAACTAATACATTAAAAGATGAGACTCTAAATATTAAACAACATTCAGAAATTTTTATAGTCATTATTTATGTATTAACAGCAGAGATAAGTTATAAGGCACTAACTGTGATCAGGTTAATTTATACAAATTTACCCCTAGTAGGACCTCTTTGACTATAAATTTAAAGCATTTTCTACATTTTCAGCAATGTCTACACTTTGTTTAAAGGCATATTGATCCCAGAAGATGCTTTGTTGAAAAAGGTAGATTTTATACTTTAAATTAATTTGAATTTTTATTTAATGTTCTTCTCCTATAGAAATTCACAATTGACACTATCAAAAGTAAAGTCTGAGACTTCATTCAGTAAGGAAACTTTTTAAATTTTGTGTATCCTACATTTTCTCAAATGTATTCAATCACAAACTATTTTCCTCTTTTAACTATTAGCTGTCATTCTCGTTAAAATAGTGTATTCCAGAATCTAAAGCAATGAGTTTCTATAAGATGAAGACCTTGTCCTTGTGTACTGATTTTTTTTTAATTCAAGATAATTTTTGCATTTATTGCTTTTCAAATTTACTGTATGGTTTTCAAGCAGTCTGTTTAATAACATTTTTTTTACTCCTTAATCCATTGAACATGGGTATCCTTCTCAAATCTATATATCCAGCAAAAGTCACAAGTATACTTCACTTAAGATAGTGATAAACTCATTAAACAGGAAGCTAGAAACAAAGAACAGGTCAGATGGCATACTAATACAGAGTTTCCTCCAGGCCCATAATAATTTTTTAGTTATGAGAAAGCTATTTCCTCAAGCAAGAAATAGATTTGTCTCTAATAATTTCCTGGTCTTCAATCTATTGACTCTGTCACAAAATGGAAATAGCTTTCTTTTTCCTTGTTATGTTTTCCATGAACCATAGTAATATTGAACTCTAGTGATTTTTCCTTATCTAAATACTCATTCACCATCTTTTTAAAATTAATGCATACATAATTTTTCCATTCTTTAATATCAAATTAAAGGCCACACTCCTACCAGATTTCTACCTGAGTGCAGCATTTAATAGAGGATTCCATCTCCACAAATGGCACCATCTTTCATTTACAAATTGTGCTTCAACGTACCTTATTACTTTTAAATTCTGTGCTATATGATTTCTCTTATTGGTTTGGTTAAATTGTAATTTTTCTTTAAGTTTCTGCATAAGTATTACTTCCTTGCTCATTTCCAAATATTATCTAGCTGACTAAGTAAACACTACTCTGTACAGTTTTCCATCTTTGCCTATCTGTATCTAAACTGGTAATATTATACTTGAACCATTTTATATGTTTTTTTACTTATTAAATTATGAATTCTTGTGGGCCAAGGTTGGGAAGACAATTTTATGAGAACTGACTTTATGTAAGTTATTGTACTAAGTACTTTATCTAGTTTACATTAGTTGACACAATGATAAACAATATTTTACCTCCATATAGATGAGGCACAGGAATAATAGCATAATAAATTTTTTTGAGGTAAAAAAAATTGGTGGTTTGGCACTTTTATTTGACCCTCTACATGTGGTTCTAGAGGTCACACTCTTTATCATCAACTGCATTGTTTTACATATAAGGCAAAAAGCATTTACATAAAAAATTAGAAGAGAATTGTAAGTATTGAACCAAGTATTGAGAGATTGAGAATGAACGAATGATTGCAATTTTTGCAAAAGATATGGGTAATTCTATTTCATACAAAAGATAGTATTTTCAGGTTCTTTTGTAGGTGCTTTCATTTTTAGGCTGATGGGGTGAGGAAAATGTTGGAAGCTGGTACAGAAATGTACATAAATAGTAAGTGAAAGGATGGCATTGCTATTAAATCAATAAAACATAAAAACACCACTGCACACAAGGGAGTGCTGGCCCCCATTGCTTGTTTCACACTTAACCACCTGGGGGTTAATTTCTTTTTTATGAGCTTGTTTTGCCAAACTTGGAAAATATTGAACAGAAAAGTGCATGCAGCACCCCTCTTTAGCAACTGCCAGACCACATTCCAAGAATTCAGAGAAGACTAGCCTAACACAAAAAAGCTTCTGTGGAAAACAACTGCCTTCATTATAATTTCACAGCAACAATTACTCTGGAAAACAAACTGCCTTCCATTATCATTTTACAATAACAGCTTTTCTGCTGTTTAAAATGCCAATAAAAGCTCAAGCTACACACCCTCAGGGCCAGCATTTCTTTTTCCTTTCATGCCATGCCCTTTCCTCCCTTGGAAAGTAAAATAAGCTTTTTGCTTAAAAACCTATCTTAGTCTTTGAATCAAGAATTCTTTCTCAGCCTGCAGTATGAGCACCCCTAACAGTAAGCAATATTTGTAATATTCTAAAATATATGTAACTGATCCAAAGAAATGTTCTTTTATATGTTATTTATTAAATGTTTATCCGGTATGAAGCATTGGACTCTACATTTTGAGAATCCCATCTGCTCAAATAAAACATCAGGTTTATTACTAGTTCTACGAATACTAGACACTTCTAATTACAAATAATCTGATTTGCATATCTGTTAATAATGATAAATATTAAATTCACCAGATCGTAATTAAATACCTTAGTCATTTTTTTTTTTTACAATTAAGCCGGTTTATTCATTTAACAATACTAATCGTCACTTACTCTGTTTTAGATACTTCAAAGGTAGCAAAGGGATAGTGGTGAACAAAGACTTACGGTGGTGTCTGGCCACCTGGAGCTATATTTGGTAAAACATAAGGATATTAAACACATCAAAATCTGCGGGGCACGGTGGCTCATGCCTGTAATCCTAGCACTCTGGGAAGCCGAGGCTGGAGGATCATTTGAGGTCAGGAGTTCGAGACCAGCCTGAACAAGAACAAGACCCCCATCTCTACTAAAAATAGAAAAAAAAAAATTAGCCAGTCAATTAAAAATACAAACAAAAAATTAGCCGGGCACGTTGGCTCACGCCTGTAGTCCCAGCTACTCGAGAGGCTGAAGCAGGACAATCACTTGAGACCAGGAATTTGCGGTTGCTGTGAGCTAGGCTGACGTCACGGCACTCACTCTAGCCCGGGCAAAAAAGTGAGACTCTGTCTCAAAAACAAGCAAACAAACAAACAACAACAACAACAACAAAAAAAAACACATAAAAATAAGCATTGTCAAGCTAAAAAGGGTATCATAAGGTGCTAAACATACTTCACTGATGAAACGTGTGGATCAACGATTCATACAAGACACATGTTTTTTTCACAGTAACATAAATATAAAAAAAGCTCATTAGCTTAAAAAATAAAGGCTTAGTTCTCATATAAAGTATGGATGTGTCGATTTCAAGTTGGCTGGGGATTCTGGTTCATAGTACCATCACTCTGGGCCCAGGAGATGGATAGCCACTATCAAAAATATGTCTCCTCTCTTTGGCTGACTGAAAAGAGGTGGGTAGGGGAGGATGGTGAATGGAGAACTAGTCCTTACCATGCACATTCCATTAGCCCAAGTAAATTTAATGACAACACATTGTGTAAAACAGACTAAAAAGAAAATTTTAAGATATGTACAGGCGACAATTGAAGACCTTTCTTGAAAAGCATTAATGCCGGCCACAAAGATTTTTAATCTTGGCATGTGTAAATGACAGGATATATGAAGGTACGGAGACAAGCTAAATGAAGACCAGCTTTGGAGCTCACTTCAAAATTCTGCTCCTTTTTCCTGGTGAAAGTTTGAAAATTTCCAATTTCTAAGAATCAGTTAAAGGAATTAGTTGCAAAATGAAACAATGAAATGGATGAAAGAATTTAAGTTCTCTTTGAAATATTTCTTTTCTTTCTTTTTCTCTTTTAAGGCCAGAAGCCTCAGGTATGTCAGTCATGATACTGAACACTAGATATGTTCTGGGTCATCAAATGACCTCTGCAAAATGTGAAAAACATTATAGGAAATTAATTACAGAAGATAAATTTATACAGGATAAAAAGAAGTGAGCCCAAGAGATCATTTGTCAGCAACTAATGCATTCTACTATTTCATTATTCAAACATTTCTGACTTTGATTTATCATCTATTCTCTTCCTATTAAATTTTTGAGAAATAAAAATTATGTTTTTAGGATACAAATAAAGCTCTATTTTTGATACTTCTACCTTTGCAGTATATCTTCTTAGAATTACTTAGGTGTGGATTGTTTCCATTCTTTCATTGGAATTCTGATACTATGGATGATGGATCTCTTGGATTGAGATTTTATTGCTGCTATTTTCAATCATATACTTAATGCTTTTTGTCATTTTCTACATTGTTTAGTTTCCCCAAATTATCTCATACATAAGTTTTATCTTTATGTCTATATTTTATATCAATCAAAACAATAATTATTTTTATTTTTATTAAAATTATGCTTAAAAATTTTTGAAACTGCTTCATATTGATTTTTCACTTTAACAGAAAATTGCTATTGTTTTATGAATACAATATTTTTTCAAACCTCTTTAAATAAACATAAAATGGTTATTTTTCCTATTCACTTAAATGTTTCTGTTCTGGAACATAGGACTGAAACTTAGGCCATAGGCTCTCCTGGCTCTTGGGCATGCAGACATAGGCTGGATCTACACCATTGGCTCTCCTAGTTCCGCAGTTTTCCAACTTCAGATCTTGGGACTGCTCAGTCTATGCAATCACATGAGCCAACTCCCTATAATATATACATTTTATTTTCTATTATGTATAATATATATTATGATATATGTAGACTTATATAGAGAATATATTTTAGAATACATATAGGCTATGTATATATAGAATTATATACAGAATTGATAAAAATTTCATGATTTAGTTAATAAAAATTGTCATAAAATATTAATTTTAGTAATATGTTTAGATAGGAACAATTGTACTATAGCATCTTAAAACGCATCAGTTATTTGAAAAAAAAAACTTTCTGAAAATCTGACATTGATAGATTTATGACCTGCTGTATGAACAAATTTCAATGACCCCTATATGTTTTTTTTTATAATGCCTTCCTTTAACTAACTACTTGAACTTTTCAGTTGTTTCCCAGAATTGGTGCATTTTCTCCAAGACAAAGGAGTTGAGATTCCAGAGGACCCTGGGCAGGCTTCCTGAGGCCAAGACTGACCATTCCTTGGTAACCTACCCATGCCCAAATCCCTTGTTAATTTCCCCACAACCTGTCTCATGCAACTAGTTCCTTATTAATTTCAACACAACCTGCCAAAAAGCATGTAGCCCCTTTTCGAATTCCCCTTTTTAAAAATCCCATACTCTCCATTCGTTGGAGAGATGGATTTGAGGTAGTTTTTCCGATGCTCCCCAAAAGACATTTTTCCTATTAAAAAAAAAATCCTTTATTTTTTGGCAATCTTCCTTGTCTCAATAGTTTGACCTCTGCACTGCAAGCAACTGGACCTAGGCTGAAACCCCCTTGCAGGTTTGATAATAAGTTGACTTTTCTACAAGTATGAACTTTTTTTCTCCATTTATTATTTAAAAATAAGGTCAGAGCTTTGTAAATTATTCTGATGAGAGTTATTCCCTTTTATTTGTGTTAAATGTTGCAGTTACCGGAACATTTTTCCTCTGTTTTAGTATTTTTAAAGTGTTTGTTAAACAAATATAATACCAATGTGTCCATTCCCTTCCCTCAACAGATGGTCATCAGCAGATGGTACAGATGATTGTTCATATTTCAAAGAAAAAAATTCAGGTGTGTGCATTTGTTGGCATTAAACCCAAATTTAACCAATTAAGTACATTGAAAAGAGTCTCCTTGAATTTAACACCTCTTACATTACCCTAAGAAAAATATTTATTTACAATCTTCTTTGGATCAATTAAAGTAACAAGCCAGTTCCCTTGTTACGTTAATTGTTCACAACCTATGGCTTCTCCTTGATAATTTTAAATATCTCAACACTTAAAAACAACTAATTAGGTGTTAACAAAAAAATTCACACACGAACAACATAAAAGCAGTGCATCAGAATATACAATGAAACTTTCATCTTTCTCCCATTCTTTCTTGTATATATTGAGAAAAATTACTATGTGTGAATATATATAAACACAAACACATACATACTTATATACATGTGTGTGTATCTTGATTAATATACCTTACATATCATGTCATATTCACGCCAAAACATGTACATCATTCCTTAATTTCATGGTATGGATAATTTTAATATTGACTGTTACTTTTACTAACATTTATATATAATATTTGTGTAGTACTTTTGTATGCATTGTGTTCTGTGCTATTTGTCAATTTTCATTTCAAAGGCAGACAGTTGTTCTATTTAATTTACTCACTCTCCTTTATTTGAGTTCATTGATATTTTAAGATGCATGCATTCTAATTAATCAACATATTCATATATCACTATTCAAATGAAACTGATGTCAAATTATGCCTTTTTAATTTTTAGAAAAAAATACTATAAATATATCACATACCTTGTCTCTTTTCCAGAAGCAAACAATATCCTGAATTCTGTGTATTTTAGAAATTATATTGATACCTGTATAAATTACACGTAATAAGAATCATATATGTTGCTATTAGTAGATCTAATTCCTTTATTTTAACTAATAAATGAATACATTTATACTATTTATTTCCTGTGTAATATCACAAAAGCCCATAATCTTATACTTTATTTATACTTTATTAATTTCTAATTTCACCTTTATTACTTTTTTATTTTAGTCTTCACGGTGTTATACTTTTTCTAAGTTGATATTTAAAATGCTTAATATACTTATTTTATATAACCTTACCTACAAAAGTAACTTGACAAAGCATGGCTTTATTCCATTTTCTGACACATGAGTTGTTTCATCATATTTATTTTACAGACATTTTACAATATTGCAATTTTGATTTTGATTTTTTCCTGATGTATTATTTGTATTTCACATTTAATTTTATAATGTTTGTTATGATTTTGAAGAATTAGGGTTCTTTTTCTATTTTATAATTAGTACTCCTCCTACTACACTGAGATTATAAAGTGATTCTTATTCTCTATGGATATTAATTGAGCTTTACTTCATGGTCTAGTTTGCAACCATTGTTAATATTTCTATTAATGAAGATAATCCATAAAAAAATCACTGCATATTTTTTCTAGACATAAAATTATATATAATTTATAAAATGTATCATTTTTAGATTTGTATTTATTTTATAAATATATAATCACATAATTTATAATGTATTTCAATATACAGTCCCTGAATTATGATGGTTTGACTTACAATTTTTGACTTTATGATGGTGTGAAAGCAACAGCATTCAGTATAAACTGTATTTTGAATTTTGATTTTTTCAACACTTTATTATAAAATAGGCTTTGTGTTGGATCATTTTGCCCAACTGTAGGCTAAAGTGTCATCAGCACGTTTAAGGTAGGCTAAGCTAAGCTATGATGTTTTGTAGGTTAGGTGTATTAAATGCATTTATGGCTCATGGTATTTTCAATCTACAATGGACTTATCAGCATGTAAGCCCATCAGAAGTTGAGGAGTATCGTATAATATTTAAAGAGTGTAGCAATATAGAGTGCAAACTAAAAAAAAAAATTCTCTGTAGGCTCTCTATAGAAAATATTTCTATTTTTATTCCCATATCCATTCAAATGCATTCAATACAGCTAGTTTTTTTATGGTTTCTTGGTTGGAAATTCAGACAAGTCCCATAATTTTTCAGTCACTCTTAAATAACATAATAGTCCATGTGCCATTATTAAAATCTCCACTTTATGCTAATATTAAAGATTTCAAACTTTATATATAAAGCAATTTATTCTTTCCCAACTTGGCAATACTTCAAGCTCCATAGTTTTCAGTGAGAGAAAAGGGCATATTTGGTTTCTTTTTTTTTTTATTTCCCTCTTCACGTTTTTACCTCTACTTACTCCCCATCTGGACTACTTCTAATTTCTGTAAGGATCCAGGAATAAGAGGGAAGATCAGAGAACATACACTTGACTAACATTGTTTTGATTTGTTGTCAATAGTTTAAGGATTTGAGGCATGTTCTGATTGATTTTTATCAAGGTGTTTCCTTATAATTTCCTTAGATATTTCTTCCTGTGGACATATAATTGCAGTAGCTTTGATAAAGACAAAGCTATTCTTCTTCTAATTGTATATGCCGCCACCTTGGCATCACTACATGCCAGTATTTCTCTAGTCTTTCAATGCTGGCATCACTCCTGGGAAGAAACACTTTGATTCAGGTGCTTTAAAATAATTCTCAAACCAAGGGGATCCTGAGTAGTCTAAATCTAGTCCAAAGGAAGTATTTAATTGTACTGAAAGTACAGAACTAAGTAGGGTGTTATAAAACAAATATTTTCTCCCTTTTTCTGTATGTGTAAATCTTCAAACTCATTCTTTCTGTGTTCCTGAATAAAAACTGAGCTGTTTTCACAGCTCTTAAAAAATATTAAATTATCTGGCCACATTGTATTCCAAAAGCTTTTTTACTTTGGTAATTAATAAGCCTTCAGTCCTAGAAGAGAGTATCGCAGAGGGATTTTAGACCATGGATTCTCTAGACAATTTGCCTGTACTGAACTCTCAATGTTAATGTTTAATAACTCTGTGACTTTGAGAAAGCCCTTAACTTATCTATGCTTCCATTTTCTCATTTGTAAAATGGGAATAATAATAGCACCCACGTCATATGGTCTTGTTTAAGTATTTGTAATTTTCATAGTACAAGGCTTGCATAGACTAAGTGTTATGTAAGTGACTGTTAATGAAACTGGGAAAGTCTAAAACATTTCTTTTTCCAGCTTAGGCTAATTCAAGTCTGAATCCTTAAATAGGAAGGTACAAGGTTGCTTTAAGAGCTTCATTTTCATTTCCATGCATTTTCTTTCTCTCTCTTCTTCTAGTAGATGACTAGTGTTTTTTGTCACGTTCTTCGATCATGGTGAAAGAGAAATAAGAGAATAGAAATATTTTATCTGCCTTGATCTTACTCGCTTGTCTCTGGGATTGGTATTTTGCTATTTTGCTCTCCTTGTGACTACACAACTGTAATTCCTTTGATGTTTTTTCACTGACTGCTTAAGAAAATTAGGTCTCATTGATGATTTGAGTGTTTATTGGTTAAATAATTTTAAAAAGAATTTAATTATACAAGAGAGTTAAAATCCATACACTCTGTGACCTTTAAATTTCATTTCTAAGTGTCTACCCTAGAGAAACTCTCACACATGTTTCAAAGAGCCCAATATGAGAATGCTTATTGCATTACTCTCTGTAATGATGAAAAAGTAGAAACTACTTAACTGGCCCTCATTTGATATTTAAGCTAATTCAGTCACACATGTTATCTGAACTCTCAATATATCTGGTTAAATTTTCTCTACTGATTTTTATACCCTTTCTTTCAATATTGCTATACGATTTTCTTGGAAAATATTACTCTTTCAAGTTGTAATGTCTTTTCTACATCTGCCCTACTTACATCATATGCCTGTAATTCTTAAGGGTGCAAGAATTCTAACTACCCACTTTTGAAAGCTACAACACTTAATAACGCTTATCTCATATGACCATTAAAACTGAAGTTTTTGGAACAGAATGGCAAATAAAAATTTAAATAATATCATCCCTTCCCATATATTAATTGCATTGAAAGTATTTAATACCTTTTTAATGCTTTTAACATGGCTAATGAGATCAAGTCTTACATATCTTGACTGTAGTCTGCATTATTTATTTATATAGTGCACTTACTATATTATTCTATGGTTTTCTGTTTAGACCAGTAGCTTTTCATGTCATAACCTAAAAATATTTTTACATGCCTACGTCAGCATCTTCATATTCCTTCCACCAAATCACTTACACACACACACACACACAATATATATACATATAAGCAGCATTAACTTAGTCTGTACCTATACAAATATTATGTCAGTGTTTAAATATTAATATTATTTCCTTTGGGAAGTATCCCTTGATAACATGCATCAGCCACAAGCTCTTATTGCAAACTATAAACTGTTTTCATAGTTATATTATAACTACAAGTGGATAATTATGTTTCAATTACTTTTGTTTTATATCTGTCTTTCCCACTAGACCATGCACATATTGTTAAATAAAGGGATGAATGACTCCATGCACGAATGACTGAATGGATGGAAATCAGGCCAACCTGAATTAAAATTTCTAATTACTGTCAATAAGCCACAGATTTCTCATGTGAAAACAAGACTAGTAAAATGTATCTTACAGAATAGTAGGGATTAAAATACATAGAGTCGAATAAAGTATATAAAGAATACATAATAAATGTGATAATTTCGGGCCAGCTATTTAGTGTTCTTTTTTTCTATGTAGAGGAATATTTAAATATGAAAAAAGGATTTGTAAATCTGTAAGAAAGGACAATATAAAAGATGAGATAATCTGAAAAATCACATTAAACATTTCAAAATGCTTCAAAAATCTCAGTTAAATGACTAGATAATTTTCAAAGAAACTAATGAAAATTTTCAGATTTCGAAACCAACAAAAAAGAACATTAAATACCCTGAATATTTCATGGTACAGGTTGTTAATTTTAGAATCTAAAAGCTTAAATTTTGGTGCTTCATTGGGAATGGGAGTTGAGACTTTGAACATGAGAAGTAGATGGTTAGAACTGAGATACATATCTATATTTAGCATCTTTGAAAAGTTTCACACTCAGAAAGGAGCTTGCTAGAAAAATGAAAGAATTAGCACATTGAGAAAATAAGGAATATGAAAGAATTCGCTAGCAAAGAAAGAAAAAAATAACTATCCCTCAGAGGGATGACAAGAAACGTTCTTTTTGTCTTCCTAATGTGGTCCAAAATAATGAACTCACCATCCAAAATTATAAAACACAAAATAAAAAGATAACACATGAAAACTCTTGGTCAAAGTTAGCATGTTTAGCAAATAAATAAACGGATGGTAGGCAAAGACAAGTTCTTTAACAATACTAACAAAGTAGGCAAAGTTTTAGTAAGATTTATAAATGGAATAGAGGCAATACAAATATAAGCTATAGTATGAAGTAAAATGCACTTGATAATCCTTGGAATGCAGGATAAATACTAGAAAAGACATGCCCTAATCCTTAGAACCTGTCAATATGTTATATTACATGGCTAGGAGAAATTAAGGCTGTAGATGGAATTAAGGAATTGATTTGTTACTACAGAAATAGGTAACTAACATAGATGTTGGTGCTGAAAATGGGGTGCTGCTGTAACAAATAAGTATAAATATATAAGTACCTGTGGCATTGGGTAATGTGCAGAGGCTAAAATTTTGAGAAGCATGATTTAAAAAGCCCAGATTGTCTAGAAATTAATGTTAATAAAAATATGAATATTGAGACTCTCCCAATAAGGACTCAGAAAGAAGTGAGAAGAATGGTAGACAAGACATATATCTTCTTAGAAAATACATAAATTGTTATCGAGATTTTGGGTGCTGCTTGTAAATGTTTAGAAAGACGTGAGGAACATGTTATTGGAAAATTAAGGAAAAATAGAGGCAGAACATTAAACTGAATTGTGTCCTAATGTGACACACACAATGGGGAAAGCAGAACTTGTAAAAATGAATTTATTTAGTTTAGGCTATTTTCCAAGTTGAATACTGACGATTCAGTATGGTTTTTTTCCTTGCTGTTTATAGAAAAATGCAAGAGGCAAGAGATTGGTGAGGGACGATCTGTTAGACAAAAAGGAACAAGAAGTTGATGATTTCGAAAATTCTTAGTCTATCCAGATTACAAAAGACCCCAAAATTAGGACATTCACACTGTCATAGAACTGCTCTGGACACAAAGCCAAATGTGTGGCTAAAAAAGTCTTTAGCTCATGCCTTGAAAGCATTAGGGGTAACAGTATTCATTTACACTGAAGATATTTTGAAGAAATTAGGTTTGTGATTCGTGATTCTCTTTGGCCATCACAGCGGAAGCCAGGAATAGTGATGGGAAAGACCTGGAGAGGAGCATTCCACTTGGAGGAGACTAATGAAGTCAATTTGTAACATACAAAGCAGATCTGTTAGAGTGTGTGGTCAGTTAAACATGAGCAAGGGAGGAGGAAATGGAGAAGTTAGTCATTTGATAGGAACAAACAGCAGAAATCTGTGGTCATCTCAAGACAAAAGTAGGAACTGCTGCAAACACCAGGTATTTCCCAACATCGGGGCATGCACAGGTAGGACCCAAGTCACCCCTAATAACCTTTCCCTCATTATACCATAATTATAATAAATTAGCATTGTGGCTTTGAACCCCTCCCCACTCCTAGGGAAAACAGAGGAATTATGGGTAAGAACTAAGATGGCGGACAAGAAAGCGGTCAAATTTGGAAAAGACCCAACCAGAGAGACAATAAATGGTCAATGCAAATACAGACCACCCTGCCGTCCCTGATCCCAGAAAATACTATAAAAGGTACCTGACACCTGGACTGTAGGGCAGCTGCTTTTTTAGATCCTGCCCGTTCTCCTTTCTCCAGAGCGTACTTTCACTTTAACATAGCCTCCCCTTTTAGCTTGCCTGCCCTCCTTCTTGAGAGAGAACTTTCGCTTTAATAACCTTGCCAGAATCACTGGCTTGACTTTGTGTGCATGTCCTTAAGTTCTTTTCTGCTATGTTAAAAAGAACCTTCCACACCAATGACAGATACGTTATGTACTTGATAATTTTATGGCAGCAGAAAAACTACAAGTTTGAATGGAAGGAGACACAGAGAGTACAAATAGCCCTCAAGGCAAGGAATAGGCTGCTAATACTACTCAACTGCAAGCTCATGCTACCTTTCATGGAAAAGACGTTTTTGACTTCCAAGGTGGAGTTAAGGGCCCAATAAGTAGAGACTCTTACCTACAAGGGATTGTTCCTAGGTCTTTAAAGCAAATGAAACTTTTCTGGCTGGATTTTGCAATTGTTTGGAATACATGCCTCTTATCCATATATGATTTAAATGATGACGTTCGAAATTTTTGAGCGGATGAGACATTTGACTTAACGTTTATGGTATACTGGGATAAGATCTTTGGGGCCTTTGGCAGGGAGTGAATGTATTTGCATGTGGAATAGACAAATATATTTTGAGATCAAAGGTTAGACTATGATAGAAAAAATAATAGATCCCCCAAAGATGTTCATGCGCTGATCCCTGAAACCAGTCAATATGTTATGTTATATGGAGGGTTAAGTTTACAGATAAAATTAAGGTTGATAATCATTTCATATTAAAATAGGTAGAGTATCGTGAATTATTCTGGAAAAGCCATCTTTCTCTCTGCAGAAAGTACATTGTATGAGTGATAAACCTGTTCGTACCCACTTAATGTGCATTTTAACCAAGTGATGAGAGAGATCCACAAAATTGGCCTCTGTGAGGTTATCACAAAAGAGTTGGTATTATCAGCAGGATGACTATGCTGTGTATACTATAACTAACAATCTTTTCTTGCTTTGACTTACTGATTTTGCTGCCTGCTTGCAAGCATGCACTTTGAACTGCTGCCTGCTGGGTAGCTTTCCCTTTGACTGGTGCTGATCTGTGTTGCCTTTGTTAAATTTTATGGAGGTTTTGTTATAGAGTTAAATAACTTAAGTTAGACGTGTTTATAATAATTGGCTGTTAGCGAAAGGAGTACTGTATTGGGACACCCCTTAATATGGCCCTAGAAATTGTGATTCTTAGCCTGGACCTATCCAGATATATCAAAGTGAATTATGTGTCTTGACTCCAGCATAAGCCATGACTAAGGGTAGGTTCAGTTGAATAACATTTACCCTGTGACCATTGGTTTTGTGTCTCAAGCAGGTTTTTGTCCCTACCCTCTAGAGCACTCAAGGGAAACACTGTTACCCTGGGCAAAATATGGGCATTTATCATCTAGCCTGCTGAGGTCACACTCTGAATAACAGATGGCTCACTCTCTCACCCTACAAAATTTCTTTGCTGCTGCTACTCTACAAAATGATCCTGACTCTCAAGATTATATGGAAAAGCACATATGGCACCTGTGTGGCACAACCAAGTGGTTAATTCAAACACTGCCATGTTGGAGGCCCCTAACACTGGTGATACTGATTCCAGATGTACCAGAAGCAGAAATTCATAGATATGAGTAGAAAAGATCCCCACCACCTTGAAATATATCCAACAACAACTTTTTAAAAAATAGGAAAGAAAGATAAAGATAAAGGGAAAGAAGGAGCATAAATGATAGGATTAGTGTCCTTATAAAAGGGCAGATGAGAACTTGCTTTCTGTCTCTTTGCTCTGTACCATGTGAGACACACCAATAAAAGCCATCTGCAAACCAGGAAGCAGGCCCTAACCAGACACTGACCTGCCAGCACTTTGATCTTGGACTTCCGAGCCTCTGGAACTGCGAGAAAAAATTTAAATCTAAATCTAAACAAGGTACCTGTATTAGTTTTCTGAGGTTGCTGTAACAAATTACCACAATGAAGATGGCTTGAAATAATAGAAATTTATTATCTCAAAGTTTTGAAAGATAGAAGTCAGAAATGAAGGTATCAGCAGGGCCATTCTGCTTTGCAGGCTGTAAGGGAGATCTTTCCTTGTCTCTTTTAGCTTGTGATTGCCCACAATTGTTGGTGTTTCTTATATTGTAAAAACATCACTCCAGTCTCCGTCTCAGTATTCACTTGGCCTTCTCTACTGTGTTTCTATGCATCTGTGTCCCAAATTTCCATTTTTCCAAGGACATCAGTCATTGGTTTAAGGCCCACTATAATCCATTATAACCCCAGCTTAACCCGATTACATCTGCAAAGCCCCTATTTGCAAATAAGGTCACATTTACAAATATCATGAGTTAGGAATTAAATGTATTTTTTGAGAGACATATTTTACCCACTACAAGTATGAATTACAATCTTAGGGGAATTGCTGAATACAAAATAGAGGGTTAATATGTGTGCCTCATTTGATTATTGGAATTATTGTATTGGTCAGAGCACCTATTGTCTTACCATATCCCAAAGTAAGTATGACCAATCTAAACAAATGAGAAATAAATTAAAATTACATTTTCTTTGGTGCTTACAAATTGTCTTGACAAAATGGGACACAAGGGCCTTCCCATTTCCAGTTAAAATATTTAATATAGCCCAACTGAAACTAAAACAGTATCTTCAAGATGTGAAATCTATTATGCAAGACCAATTTAGAGAAGGAGTGATTATCTTCACTATTCCTCCATTTAATAGTCCAGTTTGGCCTATCCTTAAACCTAGAAAGCATAAATGGTATCTAATTGAAACCTTAATACAATGGTCCTGCCCGTTGTATCCCTAATGACAAATGTTATTGATATTACTGACTCTATTTAATCAGAAAATGGTAAATATTTTGTTATAATAGATTTGACTAAAAAGTTCCATTCGGTACTTAATTTAACAGCAGCATTTTGCTTTTACCACCAAATTAACATAATATATCTTTATTCATCTATGTATGGGGTACTTCTACAGCATTGCCATACCATCACACACGGCATATGCAGGCAAGATCTTAACCCCATCCAACTTTCTCCAGGAGAATAGGTATAATATCACACTGATGTTATCCGCCTCTGGGGAAAATTGTGTAATACACTATATCAGAACATGCAAAAACTCAAAATAACTTAATAGAATGAGATGGACTTTATTGTCCTATGCATAATTCAAGGCCACACTACCTCAGTTGAATTCCTAAAATTGTTTTTGGTAAAACCCAGCATCCCTGACAGTGTCAAGAAACAGCCATTGACCTTCTCAGCATGCATAGTTAATATAAGGGCTTGGTATTAACATCTTTTAGCTCTTTTTGAGTTCTAGAGGCAACACATTCCTCAACAACAAATTTTGCTTGTGGCTGTTTTCAATACTTGCAAATTAACACGTCTTTATCTGAGCCCCTTCCAGCAAAAGGCTCTGAAATTTGTTGAAACTGCAATACAACAGGCGCTATCATTAGTGCCACTTCAGAGGCTTAGTGACCTCCTTTCATGCCTGCTGGAGTCTCAGGACCATCTATGATGTCCATAAGTGGCCATGTGCTTCTGATTGAAGAAAATTCCCTCCTCAGGTCTATTTTTTGTATTACTTGAAGTGACAATTACTGGTGACATACTGAGCTCTCCTGAAATCAGAGCCTGTTACAAGCCCCAAGCCTCTGACCCTCTGTACCTAGATGCCCTTTATGCTGTGGATCATGGAAGGCACACCCCACATGCTAGGCATGACTACAGACGTCTGCCTACTATAAGATAGAGCCAAATCTGAGTCATGTGACATATCCCACATCCTTGTCTTCAGTCTCTTGCCAGTTGCAGTACTGGAGAAAGTCACTCCTCTCTCAGTCCCTTGTTACCTTTGGAGCCATTAGAGACCAACTCAATGAAGATCAAAT